>JAVTVY010013715.1:0-57050 GCA_036873755.1 Hanleya hanleyi | reverse complement strand
CGCTACCATCGCCAGCTATGCCTGACCTGCCTTGAAGGTGTATCCTTGGCCGGATGTGATCTTTGCATGAGGAGAGAGGAAATTTTCCAGTGGGCGAAGTGAATTGAACATCCGGGCACTTTTACATCCGGGAACTTTTACATCCGGGTACATTCGGGTTCTTGTACATCCGGGATCTTGTCGCTGACGTGTGCGCCTACATCCGGTAGGCAGTTGAACTGAGTGTGCTAAAAATAGATCACCAGCTAGCGTGCTATAAAAGGGAAACGGCCTTGCCGTTTCATCAGACACTCTGTCAACCACCAAGATGTTCACTTGCACAACTTGCCAGAAGCAGTTTACTCGTCTAGATAATTTACGACGCCATGAGGCCTCCACCCACAACGATGCTCGGTATACATGTACAACCTGCGCACGGTCGTTCAATCGGGAGGATGTTTTACTGCGCCATGAACGTTCAATTCATGGGCCACCCAAGCGTCCATGCGAGGATTGTGGTCGGCTTTTCAAACGACCCAGTCAGTTGCTGCGACACCAACGTTTGATTCATAGTTCATCACCACGGTATGATCGACAACCTTCTACTGAAGAGGAGCCGTGGAAGGTCCGACCCAGTGAAGATAAGCCCGGGAAGACGAATGCCACTGGTGATGCGATGACGGAGAGTCTGTCAATACCCACAGTTCAGAAGAGCCTGGATATCCAGCCGGACCCCAGCATTACTGCTCCCAGTCATTCGCCTGACAACAACGAACATTTTATGGTCGAGCCCATAAATGTTCTCAGCGATCTCTTACAGGACAACCATCCAGTGAGTGACGACGATCGGGGCCATTGGTCCATGACACGGTACTGTTTCCACAAACATCGCCCTATTCAAGATATCTACAATTTCTCACTGACCAAACTCACCCGGTTACACAGCTACGTGGAAGCCATCTTCGAAGATCAAACTACGGCCTTCCAATTGAATGTCGCTTTCGGGTACATCTTACGTCACAAAAGGACGGACCAGTTACGGTATTATTACCCCAGTGCCAACAACCTTGTGTTTGACCTGCCGTTTACCATCATTCACCGGGCGTCGCTAGAGATGATGCTGGCCCAAGTGGAACAATTGGATGCCTTGAGATGGGCACATCGTCAACGCCCCAACACGCAATGGGTGGTAAAGAGGGTAACCAATGTTACGTTTTTCCTTACCAAGACGGCCAACCACCTCCATCGGGTGAATGCGTCACCCATGCACTGATGAATACCACAACATGCCGTACATACTCTCTATGTCTACATGCTGATCGTTGACTTGAGCTCAGTAAACACTTGTGCCTGATGTGACGATGCGTTGAATAATAAAACATAGTGTTTGATATTTCAATGTGTTTTGCTGTGAACATACTAAACATACCCAGGGCGGCTCCCCCAGCCTGGGTATGATGTAAAATTTGGGGATAATAAACTATATGACAAAAACTTCTTGTTGTTCTCTCATGTGTCATCCTTGTTGTTGTTGTTCTCTCTCCGCGGCTATTAGAACTCGGCGCATGCACACACGCACACAGACACACAGACGCATACACACAGACGCATACACACACACACACACACAGACGCATACACACACACATGCATACTCATTGCGCAATGCGCCGCAAGGTCAATGGGGCTCGACATGCGCTTTCATACTACTAATCCATCCTTCACTGCCCCAAAATGCCCACTTTCGCTACTACTCGTAATGATGACGTCACTGATGACGTCACAGATGACGCGGACATCCCTCAACTCGGGATCTACACCCTAAGCGCTACAAAATGACACCTCCCACGACGCATTCGGACAAAGGATGGTCCCTCCCTACCCCAAACATACACCCACATAGCCCCAAAATGTCCACTTTCGCTACTACTCGTACTGATGACGTGACCGATGATGTCACAGATGACGCGAACATCCCTTAAATCGGGATCTACACCCCGAGAGCTACAAGATGACCCCTTACACGACGCATTCGGACCAAGGATGGTCCCTCTCTACCCCAAATACCTACCTGCACTGCCCCAAAATGTCCACTTTCGCTACTACTCGTACTGATGATGTCACCAATGACGTCACAGATGACGCGAACATCCCTTAAATCGGGATCTACACCCTAAGCGCTACAAAATGGCACCTCACACGACCCATTCGGACCAAGGATGGTCCCTCTCTACCCCAAATACCTTCCCCTTCCTTCACTGCCCCAAAATGACCACTTTCGCTACTACTCGTACCAATGATGTCACCAATGACGTCACAGATGAAGCGGACATGCCTCCAATCGGAATGTACACCCCGAGAGCTACAACATGACACCTCACACAACGCATTCGGACCAAGGATGGTGCATCTATACCCCAAACACACACCCACATAGCCCCCAAAATGACCACTATAATTACTACAACCAACTGCGCATGCGCAGATTGACGCGACTTGCATTCAAAAATACGCCATTCTGACTCTACCCTACACAAGCTTCACATTGATACCTTCCACGACCCATTCGAACCGTGAATAGCCCATCTCTATCCTGAACACACACCCACATACCCCCCCAAAATGCCTACTTTCCATACTACGGGCCAGGTTGCGCATGCGCAGACTATTGAGCACGGACGAACCATTAGTGTAGTCAAGTGCTCCTCCACGAGAGCTTCAAAATAAGACTTCACTCGACCCCATTGGATCATTAGGGGCTCACCTAGACTCCAACATGTCCACCCCGTATGGCCCTATACACCCATAGCCATGCACTATAGGCCTATGGGCCTACCCAGGCCTCGGTGACTTTTTTCAAAAATTTCACCGATTCGCTCCGGGACACTTCCTATCGTATTCTACATGATGAGACGTGAAAAACAAATCCAAACAACCCTACCGTAAATGTATAGAAGTACGTTTCCCAGGGGGACAAACATTGATCCTATACCCCCAGTATGGGACTATATGGGGCTATATCGTACTTTTTCAAAAATTTCACCGATTCGCTCCGGGACACTTCCTATCATGTTCTAAATGACGAGACGTGAAAATCGAGACCCCACAACCCTACCGCAAATGTATAGAAGTACGTTTCCCAGAGGGGACAAACATTGATCCTATACCCCCAGTATGGGACTATATGGGGCTATATCGTACTTTTTCAAAAATTTCACCGATTCGCTGCGGGACACTTCCTATCATGTTCTAAATGACGAGACGTGAAAAACAAATCCAAACAACCCTACCGCAAATGTATAGAAGTACGTTTCCCAGGGGGGCAAACATTGATCCTATACCCCCAGTATGGGACTATATGGGTCTCCCTGAACTTTTTCCAAAAATTTCAACGATTCGCTTCGCGACACTTCCTATCATGTTTGTCTTGACGAGACTAAGAAAACGAGACCCCACAACCTATACCGCAATGTCGAGAAGAAGGTTTCCCAGGATGGTCCTATACCCCCAGTATGGAACTATATGGGGCTATATCGTACTTTTTCAAAAATTTCAACGATTCGCTTCGCGACACTTCCTATCATGTTTGTCTTGACGAGACTAAGAAAACGAGACCCCACAACCTATACCGCAAATGTCGAGAAGTAGGTTTCCCAGGATGGTCCTGTACCTCCCATACCCCATATAGGCATTTTCCCGGATTTTTAGGTAAAGTCCGTATTCCGTATTTTTTCAGGAAAAATTTTACATACACCCACCCTGGAACTAGGGGGAGATAACTCTATTGATAGGCAAGCCCCGTTAAGCCCGGCGACCTATATACCCCCATACCCCATATAGGCATATTCCCAGGTTTTTCGATAAAGTCCGTGTTCCGTATTTTTTTTTTCAGGAAAAATTTTACATGCACCCACCCAGCCATCAAATACTCCCTTCACGAATGCTTCACTTTGATACCTCATACAACTCCATCGGCCCATTATTGGCTCCCCTAGATACCAAAACGTCTATTTGCATACCCTTGGGCCACCGCGCATGCGCAGAATGCCGATATTTCAACCCCACACCCAGTCCATCAGACGCTCCTTCACCTAAGCTTCACTTTGATACCTCACTCGATCCCATTGGACCATTAGGGAGTCCCCTAGCTCCAAAACGTCTATTTTCATACCCTTTGGCAACCGCGCATGCGCAGAATGCCGATATTTCAATCCCACACCCAGCCCATCAGATGCCCCTTCACCTAAGCTTCACTTTGATACCTCACTCGACCCCATTGGTCCATTAGTGGCTCGCCTAGCTCCAACACGGTTATTTCCATACCCTTGGTCCACACGAGTTGTCTCCCTGGCGTCAGTGTGTGCAGATGGCGCTATGGTTAGGATCGACGCCGTGATGTGGAAAGGGCGTCCCCACACCATCCTGGAGCCGCCATTTTGTTTGTTGATTTTCTGCGGAGATACACGAGACAATAAACACTCGACCCTAGGGTGGTACAGATGCTAGACTGAACCTATTAACATGGTACAACACCTATAGATTATGTTTATTACTAGGACGTCAGCGAAATACTAGTACCCATCCTCCGCATGGCAGAACTGTACAACACAGAACAAGTCTAGACATGCCTTGATCACGTGATTGTCATGGGAAACCCCCACTGGGGAACTCCCCTGGGAAACCCCTCCGCAATTTCCTCCGCAAAAATTTTACCCGGGGGGAACAAAAAAGTAGGTCAATGGGGTCTGTAATCATCTTTATATACTACTCAGACCGTATCTGACATGAACGCTAAAGCTAAAGTCCGTTAAATACGTACCACTGTGTTAGCTGGTAAGTTATATCCCTCGAAGTTTACATCTTCTGTTGTTTTATGAGGAAGAGCCAGCGCCACCTGCGTGTTTAGTCGTAGCGTCTCTAGTATACATGCCGCGGTGTACGGCATGTCCACTCGATCTTTGAGAGAGGGAAATCGACCAGACCCGACCACGGTATCTATCTCTTCCTGTATACGATCAGCCACTTCTGGCTTATGGAGAACGACCAGAAAGAAAAACTGTAGCGAACTGCGGGTGGTCACTATACCTAAAATAGGACATTACACTGTAAAAAGAGGAAACATGTTTAACGTTTCATTTTGAGATGGTAACATGTTAGATGCTTCATAATGCTACATGTTTCACCCTATTTTTCCACAAAAACATGTCTGATAGACGTAACGATGCAACTATTTGAGGGTTGTGACATGTTTCACTCGCGCTGGCGTCTCACTATAACGGTCCGAAAAGCTGTTTGAAACATCAACGCTGAAACACGTGCAACCGAATTGCACGACGACATGTGTCAAGAAAAGCGGAGTACAAAAGGAAAAGTGCTGTCTGATGCATGAAATTAGATACCAGGTCGTCTTCACACACTTCGACAGAGAGCTTTAGCAATTTGCAAACAAAGGTATGGCTACCACTGCATGGCTTTCGGATATTTATTTCTGGTTTTTAGCGACTGAGCATTTTAATTGGATTATTTGCATAACAATTTAACTCAACCAGGCCTAGGGTATTTGAGGCCTGCCCAGGCGCCATTTCACTCTACCCCTCTCCTTCCAAATATGTCTTTGCTCACTGAGATAGAGGTCTGAAACTTCTCACAACATCAGCTCAACTAAAAAGTGTGAAAAGAAAATGCAAGATGGCCGCTTTGAAGACTTCACAGTTACGTCATATTCCAAATATGCATTTTTGGTCGATTTTTTTGTAAGATTTCCCCAGCCCAAATTTTGGCTCTTCACTGGAACCCTACATGGCCGACATTTTGAATTTAAGAGTATTCGCTCAAAACATATGGTCATATTACGACACACCAACAAAATACATAGCAATGTTGCCAGAATAAAAGTTACACTTATGGGGCACTAATGTGAGCAGCACTGAAAGAAATAACAACTGTGTTCTCCGTGTGATCAAAGGTACGGTACATTCAGTATTTTGAATTGTGAATGTGTAGCGCACCAGGAGATTTTTTTGAACAGAGTCAATACGATTGCTTACGTCATTACAGCGTTGGACGGGATTCGACCTTAGTGGCATATATAAATCAGAAGAAGACAGAAAGGACATTATTCTTCATACGTATTGGAATATTGAATAGTGTTTAGTGTCAACAATCTTTCTACTTCATCCCACAATGTGATCACTGTTGCAAAACTCGAGAGGAATCCAGCCGTCCAGCTCTGATTTTAATAATCATCTGCGATCCGTATTCCATACCGCAAAATGGAATGAAATTTCAGCCAACCCAAACAGAAATAGTTAATCGCGAGTAGCATGTCAGGAAAAACAACAAAGGCAGTATCATTCAGCAATTTCATATTTGTAGGCCTAAGTAATACAGTAATACAGAAATGTTTCCAGTGTGCCGGATTAGACATGGAATAGAATATGGGATAATACTTTATCACAGATCAGACAACGTCGTGTCAACGGACCAATATGGCAAGTTGAGTAAATTACATGTATCTTCAACTTTCAAGTGTGAATCAGTGATATAAATGAATCAAACCTCGAGCACATTATTGCTATATGAACAATTTTCACTCTATGGTAACGGGGTTCACATCAGGGATTCTGGTGTACCAATCATGCATCTGTTTGAAATCATTATTAGCTTTGAGTTAACCTGAGGAGCAGTCTGTTTTGTGTGTTTTTGTATATGATTATTGCTTGTTCATACATGTTCTTGAGTTTGACTTCCAACGAATATAACAGAATAAAACTTGATGTATGTTGATTTTTGATGAATGTTTTCATTTCAGTACCGGTATCATGCACATGCTACTCTGACAGTCTTCTGAAACACGTAATGGGATGTAGACTGTTTTGAAACACTTCCAAGTTTGAGACATGTACAGATCCGTTTCACTTTTGACATGTCTGAAAAGTTGGGACAAAGTCATGTTTGGGCTTAGACGTTTCATTTTGAAACATCTAGTCGGCTCTAACATGTTTCAGCTTGAGACATGTATACACAACACGTTTCAAAATGTAGAACGTTACATGTTTCAAACGAACACGTGCTTATTGAAGATATGTCTCATATTGAGACATCATTAACTCATGTGAAAAGGACACGTGTTTCAATTTGAAACATGAAGCCGTTTTAATATGAAACATATACGTACTCACATGTCCCAAAAGTTGGGACGAAATCATGTTTCATTTTGAGACGTTAAACATGTCACCAATTTTTACAGTGTACGTGTAGTTCCAAAGGCTTAGACTTCTGCTGATCAGCTACTCGCTCGTATAATTTCACTTTGCCTTAACTTTTAACCCAGGAGTATATTATGAACTGGTGACAGCTGACATATTTTCATATAATATTTGCCAAATTAAACAATATACGAAGCATTATGACACACTTTCTTTTAATATTGTCAAAATATAGCACATATGTTTAAAATGATGTCAATTGTCACCAGTTTACAATATTCTCCTGGGCTAAAAGATAGTGCAACGTGAAATTATACGTTATACGTCACCGATCACTGCACAGATAGACTATTCTTTGTACTCTCAATAATGTACAAGAGATGGATTTAAAAGAGAATGTAAAACGTGTCAGTCCATTCGATCATGTGATTGAAATTGGGAAAAAATAATCCAGTACAAATCATATCACCTGCCGCAACAACATCTAGCAGAGTCGCTTTAACAAAGTCGTCATCAATCGTACAAAGATCATTCTGCTTTGCGGCCTCGTCTTGGGTTGTGAGCAGAACATCGAGTAGGCCACGTGACACACCGGACTGGTAAGTGGCCTATTGGGAACAAAAGAATGGCGGGGATTGTTCTGTTTGCTTTTTAATAATTTTAATCTCGTGGTACTCATTTTAATAATTGTGAGTGTTTATATAAAGCAAATAATGTTAAGAAGGTTCCAACTACCGAACAGGATTGTCTCCCATCATGCCAGACTGGACACCCCACAGGGGCTCGTTACTGTTGTTAATTGATTAATTAGGTTGATTATAGGGCGGGGGGGGGTCGAGGTTGGGAATACCTCGACTCCGCCCCCTATAATCAACCTAATTAACCAATTAACAACAGTAACGAGCCCCTGTGGGACACCCCTGCCAGAATTCAAAACATTATCCCACAAACGTACATTTACGAGGCCCATCTTCCCTATCAAAGATACTCGATATAATGGTATTTGATTCCACCCTGCTATATGTACATGTACGTGGCGTTTGGTTTCAATTCCGTTGGCTCTTAACATGTTACACTGTTTTTCGACAACTAACTATGGGTTCATTCAGTCCTTCTGCTGTGCGCGAAATATGCTTAGCTGGGCTGTGATGAATTAGCTCCAATATCGCTGCCTGATTCAGGAATAATTAACAAAACACTTCAAGAGATCTCGTCAGTTCAGGCCGCTCCCCACGCAGTCATATGTCAGAAAAGCCCTGCGCGGAGAGTGACAAAAGACACCTTCGTTCCCGAGATGACTGACGTATGGCACAGCACAGTTTACGTCTGCTATGTATGTTTCCGTGCATCTACCAAAATATGGATATTTCTATTAAATTGGCCGTCATGCGCTACGGTGTAAATCTGACCTGGCGAATGCGCCGTACGGTTGAATAATACGCGTATTGAGTCGAAAAGGTTGATTTACATTCGGAATAATTCTCTTCACGCACGTGCGCAATTTCATGAAGTTTTGATCACCTTTAATAGCTTTACCCTATCTGACCTGGGCTTTTTGGGACCTCTTCTGGCCTGGGGGGGGGGCGAATTATTTTTCTTACCCCTTGAGCTAGGGACCCGAAACTTACCACACTATACCCTTGGATCAAGCTCTACCTAAAAATGTAAAAAAATCCAAGATGGCCGCTTCGATGACGTGACAGTGACGTCATTTTTAAAAACGGCATTTTTTGATCAGATTTTCCGATTTTTTTATTTATGCAATTTCTCCACAAAAACTGCATGATACATTAGTAAATATTAATGTGGTGTGAAATAAAATAGTTTTTCCCCGCTTTTCATCGCGGAAAAGCAGAAATTTTGAAGAAATATGACGAAAACATCACTTTTCTGGGACCCCACGTGGCCGCCATCTTGAATTTTTCAATGATCCTCTACTCGGGGGGTTATGCAAATAGGCTCAAAATGACCCCAATATGTTAAACTATAAAGTCAACGAGTTTAAGATTTCCTTTTGTTGTCGTTCCGGAGATAGCACAGAAAGTTTGGTAGGGAGGTGGGGGGGGGGGGGGCCTCCTAGTTCACGTGAAATGTACCAAACCACACTCCAACCCAAATGATTTTTGAGAACACAAACTCTCTTCTGAGACGAGCACTTTTCAACCGTCTGAGCTGGACACGTGGGGGTCGTCGTTTGTTTGTGTACTGTACAGAACACAGGGTCGCGACTGTCACAGATTTTTTTTCAGGAATAAATCGAGACTCACTGAGTAAGCGGAACACAATAAATGTTAGCTATAATATTATAAATAACAACACAACTGAGCATTTATTGCGGGATATTCTTGCATCAACCTTTGGCGGAAGTGACGTCATTTACTGCATTTTAACCTAAAGAAAGGAAAATTTTGAAACACTTGATACCACAGATAGGGTAATATCCGAAGCAGTACTGCGGGTAATATGATAGCCAAGCTCCAACGAATAAACATTCTGTAGCTATTTATGTAACCCACCCCCATCTTTGGCATCGGTGGAATTTGACATCTAGACTATGTAAGCCCTAATGCGCTAACATATCTTTCAAATAAAGTTGGGGAGTAATCTGGACACAATTCCCTATGTGTGCCACATCCTGTAGAACAATCATGGAAAATAGTGACCTAATCACGGGCTTATCAAGGGAGATAGCTTCATTAGTGACAAGTGATTTGCAGAACGCCGATAGCTTAAATAGAAGTGAATTTGTGTAGTTTTAGCCTGCGAATCTAAGTAAAATTGCCGACTGGTCCGGAGATTGGTTGCAACTTTAACGTAAAATTATCTCCGACTGAAATCTTTGTCCATGTTCATCTGTTTCACATAATTAGAACAAATTGTAGAACATAATGTCCCTCCCGGACGACCGGACTCAAGAACTTGTGGAAGGGGAGGGGGGGGGGGGTCTTTCGAGTTACTTTTACTAAATACGCTACTGTGATATCTAGTATTATCCTTCATCAGCATCCTCTGTCAGGAAGAGATGAAAATTAACTGCAAAATTACGATCCCCTTGGATTTGGAACCGCATTTCTTAGGTGAAATACACAAACTTTGATAAAACTAGAGCCTATAGGCTTTGGGATGTAATCTACTACTGGCTCTGCTCATCGTTCATAATAAAAGATTGTTTATATTAGTGGATCATTCTGTTCCTTGATATTTACAACATTCAGGGAATATCGCAAATATGGAGATGAGAAGCTCTAGAAAGTTAGAATCATCACAAGGGACCAAACTAGAATGTCTACAAAACGTCGGGTAATGAGCCTAAGCCCCTACCTACACTGAATATGGTTCTCGAACTTGATCTCCATCCTGTCATATTGGCCCAATATAATTCTATCGGGTTATGTAACTTTGTTGCCAACGCAACTACGCGCACATACAATGCCATGTCCGTTTACAACACGTGCTGGAAAATAATTATCTTTTGTCAGCGATTGTCTATAAATTTCGGCCAACCACTTGTCGAGGCCTATAGTAAAGGCGAAATCTCCATTATGACGATGCTGTATTAGCATAGGAATAAAAGACAGCCTGAATAGCATCTGAACATAGACCAGTGGATTATGAATACTGGATAGATTAATAATTTTGCTTTGAAGTTTTTTGATCATCATGACGTAGGTCATTAGCACACTAAGAGAGTTATCCGGTGCGAAGGTGGTTGCTGTGTCGTATAAAAAGTGGCATTACTTGGTCTCATATGTCGAAATTGTCAGGTTTCGATCGGGTTCCAGATGAAATATACAACTTTTGGCTTAAAAAAAGGAGGAGTGGATTTACCATAGCGAATTTTGGGTGTATGAATACGGACGGATTTCGGTTTACCAATTCAGGACAACAGGTTTCACCTCCCATCCAGCTGGAGTGTAATAATGCAGCGAGATCATGTGTCTCATTTTATACATTCATGCATGTGCAGATATCCAGTGAGAGTATTCGAGTCAAGGCTTCGTTTGAGAGAAATAAAGTATAAGTAGATCTTTTGCGACATCTGCAGAAACGAGACAACACAGCTGTATTTTAATTAAGATACATCAATATAAAAATATACAAAAATACTTTTCGGACGGGAACGACACTGGTACATAAATTGAATGAGCATCAATGCTGTTAATAATACTTGGCAGTGTTATCTAGCGGTGTTTGTCAGCTGAACTATCTGGGGGTTATGGTCAACGATAAACAACACAAGGTGAATCACTCCCCCTCGACCTCCGACATAATCTGTGTACATTTTTACAGAAATCTGTTTACCTCTTTATTTCGCATCCTAATTCATTCCATAATAGAGGCTTGTTGTGCATGCTGTCACTCAAAGATTCTTGTAATTCGTCTAATATGGGCCGTAAATCATCCAAAGATGCTGAATTTTAGCAACCTTAAAAATACTGTTACATCTTCAGCAGAACTTCGCAATCTCTGTTTTATTGCAGTTCAGCGCTCAAGGCGAGACTTGATGCTGATTGGTCAATAAGTCGAGCAACAACAACAACACGTGCCTTTTTGCTATGGCGCAATTAAAACACAGGGCGCTTTTGTTGCTCTGACTGTCGTGTGACTGTGTTTGATGAAAAGAGAATTTCCCTTAAAATATAGGTTTTCGAGTTGTTTTATTGACCAATCAGCGACAAGCGTGGCCTAATCTTCGCCCGGTGATTCCGTGACCACATGGAAATGCAGGGGCAAAGTTTCGTGAAATCAGGGTCAATGGCTAATAAATGCCAAGTGTTACATCCAGGGCTTAAAAAAAAAAATAATCAATAAAAAAAAAATCCTGTCAAATGTTGACCTGCCTAACATTTTCAAATTCCATTCCAGTTTTCCATGACCTGCAACAAAATTCAGCCAGACACGAAATTCCATTACTTTCAAGACTTTTCTCTGGAAAATGTGACTTTCACGATCCGCCATTTTCCTGTTTGGTTCTACACAAGTGGGGTTTTACGACAGTTGCAGTAAAAAACAAGCAGACAAACGAGGGCTGACCTAATATCAGACATGACCATAATAACATTGCATTACAGACAACTCAAAGGTTGGTAATTCTCATGTCAGTCAAGGGAGATAATACAGCAGAAAAAAAGTGTGAGCCGATCAGAAACAAACGTTTTTTTTGCCTAATTACAGGATTCAACTGACCATACATTATGTATCTTGACTAACAAGACAGAAGGGTCAGATCAGATACCATACCAGTACATGCATAATTAGCAAAACAATGTACCATACATATGCTAATTCATGTAACAAGTAAGAGACAGTCTTTTGCATTAACCATTAGATTACCCTGATAACCGTAAAACTTTTTCTAAACGTTTTTACACCCTGAAAACTCACAGTCTGATTAGACCTGCCCTCCTGGTGCCGAGGGTGATATGTAGGGTATATTCAAAGGCGACTTTGAGGGGAGATAAGTATTAGTGTCATTTAAAAGTTCATAAAGGATAGACCCACCGGGTATGTCTATAATAATTTCTTTATTTCCTTTATTTCAATGAAATAGTGTCATGGTTTCCTGGTGATAAAATATGATTGAACCATCTCAGAGCAGGAGCGTCGGAAGCAAATTGGAAGTGGTACGGCCTTATGAGGCAGGGGGGGCTACTATAATAACACTTCAGGCGAGTGTCCTGGGGTCTAGATCCCGGAGACGCGTTCAGAGCGATTTCTGGTGAATAAAATCACTCTACAATGAAGTGTATTTTTAGTTCTTTCGTAATCCTTTTATCATGAAAACGCAATCGATGGCGGTTTTCTGCGATACTGAATTCGAAAAATATATATATAGTAAAGTAAGCTAGACATATTTGTAGCCGATATAATTATTATAGCCAGTGGGGTGTTCATTCATTGCTAAGTTGTTTTTTTTTGCGAAAAGTGATACGGTACCTGCCGACGTCCTTGCAGAGGAGTTAAGTGCCACATATTACTTCTTTTGCCCCTAGAGATAGACCAGTCCAGTCACCACTTCGAAAATTTGAGATCAATGATGACGGCATATTTGTCAGTCAAATTTCACTGGTCAATGAAAATGCACACAACTAAGGAAATGCCCCCTTCGTTTCTGTTCGATTCAGAATTCTGAATACTTCAACGCAGATTATTTTGAATATTTCGACCACTGATACACATTGACAGCTAGGCCATCACGCAGTTCAATAGGCTAGTATTATATCTGTTCTGTTACAAGTAATTTTTCCCTGCTCCTCGCCCTTTCATTACCACGGTGATACTGCTGAACATGTTTTGAAAATGAAGTTAAACCCTATTCACTCACTCACTCTTTTTTTCAGCAACTTCAAAATACACCAATAATTCAATCACAGAAAGTGAACTTTTCCACCAATAAATCAAGGGGTGATCAAATTTACTGGAACCGGCAGTTGACAAAATGGTCCAAAATCCTACAAATAATTCTTTGCTTAGAGGGGAATCAAAGTTATTAGAACAACTGATTCAATTCTGTCTTCAAAAATGAGGGTGATTGAATTCTAATACTGGTTGAATTATTAGAGGAATTACCGTACTGGTGATGGGTTAAAAGCCCTGCATGAACAGCCCTCACAATTACCACGGCAAACGCCATTTTCCGTGGTAAATGCTGGAGTAAAATCACTTAGCGAAGGCACTTTTTTTGCCGTTGGTCGCAACGTGACGTCGTTGTTGTTGCCAATAAAAAAACTTGGGTCGATGGTAAAATACGTCTCCTTGAACTGCCTATTCTTGCAATTCTTGCGAATATATTTGGTTTTAATAAGCGAAACAGCTTCTGATGTTGTGGTTGTCTGATTGCATTATTTGGAGACAACGGTCGGCACAAATGCACTTTTCCAAGAACCGAAAGCCAAGCTGCAGGATGTCTGTCGCTCTCCAGGTTATTCATCGGCTGGCGTTTGCTTATCGTCGCAATAATACAACACAGGCGATCGCATATGCGGAGAGTGCTCTGAGGAATGGTGAGGGTTACGATGAAGGGGAATTCACATAAAGGTAGCATTATGTATTATTGTATTATGAATAGCATGGTAACCTGAAATAGTGAAATGAGTAGTAATTTTGAATCCATTAATTACCACTAAATATCTTACATACTCCATGTTTTCATACATTACACAGAAGATAATGTGCCAGATATTTATAGTATCGTACTCCACCTGAGCCCTCTGCAATTGCCATTCTCCCGCGCAGTGGTATTTCTGAAAGTCTGCATCAAACGTTAAAAGGGTAGCACGTGGACAACTGGTCAGCTGATCAGTAGAGCCTACTAATATGCTATGACCCAAATACTTGGGGGAGGAGGGCAACAAGTTGTGGAAGATGTCTTTCAACAAAAGAGATTGCTTCTATCGGGATCTTCTGCTCGGATAAACGACACTCTTTATACTTTTTACATTAATGAAACATTATTACGCTTTCAGGGCAATGCATATCTATTTCATTTAAGAATCAGACACCAGTTTTGGAAAAAAACTTTCGCCTACGCCGGACTATTGTAATTAGCGTACACGACTGAGGGGCTACAAACTAACCTGTGATCTCGGAGGGCAAAACCCGATTATTGTCAACCCGACATACCGTACCGTAAATTAATGAGAAATGGTGCACTCGAACTCGGCAAAAAAATAACCTGCCTTGCATCACGGGTTGTCAAGAATATTTTACGGAAACATTACGATCAAGACAGTGATTAAAGGAATGTATTATAGCGCCTCTATCGAATTAAGACGTATCATAGAAGAAGAATAGGTTCGCAGCAGTGATCAAGTCAAATCACTCGAGGACAACCCCGTGCATGTTTAGTAAATTTTACCCGCGAACTGATACACTGGGACAAGAAAAACGCTATAAGACAACACTTTAAGATACAAAAGAGCATAGTAACATATCTATTGTTAAAGTAATAAACTCAAGAAATAAAACAATATCACGATAAACAGAAAATACAGACAATATCAAGGATGAGCTCAAGAACTCTTTCTTTAGGATATGTACGTTGGTCGGACGGCGGAAGGATATCTTTATACTCGAATTCATGCCCCCATAATGTAAATCTATTACCATAGATTACATAAAAATCTAACAGGTCTATCGTCTAGGATTCCCCTATAGGGCCAGTAGTATACACAATGGGGGTACCAGACCACCTCCCCCTTGGGAAGCGAGCAGACGGCGTGGAGGCGCCCCAGCACCCTCAAGGGGAGCGGCTCAAGCACATAAGGATCCACGTAGAAAACTAATTGGCAATAGTTTATCTACGCCGGAGTGGATGTCGTGTGGATGCCGAGTGGTAGCTGAGTGATGTGGTTGCCGAGTGGTTGACGGGTGGATGACGAGTGGGGCGCCTAGAGGGCATCTAGGTGGGTAGCGGTTGGGTAGCCAGCGGGCGCATACTATGTAGAGCCTGGGGCGCAACAACCCATTAAACATACAGAATCCATGGAGATGCCAGAGATACGATGAAGGGTAAACACACATGCCAGTGGCTTAAATTGAGCTCCAGAGCTCCCTCCATCTATCCTTTCACCCCCTCCATCTACCCCTCCCCCCATCTATCCTCCCACCCTCCTCTCCTTCAACCACCCTCCCTCCCCCTCCCCTCCTGTTTTATTTTTTACAAAACTCCACCACGTCACGTTTTATTTTTACAAAACTCCACCACGTCCCTTAAGAATGACCGCGGGGATTTCCCGAGCTGTCTTACTATATATTATTTTCCCACACCGATCATTCCGTAGGACTCTGGTAGGTACCTTGTTCGTATATGTCGCCATCTATCACCCCTAATTGTTAGTCTAGTATTTTCGAAATTTATTTTACTAGGTAAATTACAGAAGTGATCGAAATATTTGTTCATACGATGGCAATTGACATATACGCTCACCAAAGACCCCGGGAAAGTCTTTAATAAGATATATACCGACAGCTATAGTATATAACAAGGGAACACCTGTTCCTTGACAACAGACGTGGTGCGGCAGGGATCGAACCGAGGTCTTTGCTTGTGCGTTCAGCGCTTTACCTCTGAGCTAACCCAGCCTTCTTGAAAATGAAGGAAAAAGAATAAACTAAATCCCTTCCAAGCTGTTGTGCAAGACTTTACTTCCTGTTATCGTTGCTAGGATACGAATGCACGAAGTGCTGTCTCATTCAGATAGGAGCCGAGAGAAAATCAATAGTGACCTACATACAACACTCGAATATATAGGACAGGGCTGAATGCTAGCAAACATTCCTACACAGACACGACCCAGCTAACACATTTAGTCCATTCAGGTAGGTGTATGGAACATGTATATATCTGTTGTGAGCTAGTATATGAGTCACCGGCTTCATTCACAAACAGGAAGGCTTGAGCAAATATACAAGTATTGATTTTCTGTCAGACGTGAGTATTTGGGTCGAGCGTATATATGTACGTTTACACAAGGTACATTCAGTAGCCGCACGAAGTGCTAGAGACGAAAGTATGGTGGGCAAGAGGCGATATAAAGCGCCTACTCAAATATATCGGCGGGGAGGATTCCTTACTTAATCAGCAAGTCTTTCGTGGCTAAGGCTAGGCCGACGTCGGCAATAAGCATTCCTACGTCATAGCCGGTGAAGTCTAACTTGGGGGCAGGGCCTTTCCAAACAATTTTTCCCAGACGAACATAACCTATCGCTAAGCCGCTAACGACAGCGGCATGGTAGGCCATGTTGGCTAGCATTTTACCATCGATCGACGACATGCCTTCTGTATATATATATATATTGGGGAGTCATCCTTGGCTTTAACATGATCGTCTAGGCTAAGCTGCACTCTCGTTGATATATTCCAGAAGCTTGAAAACCTTCCGGAGAGCAGCATCTGTTAACGGGAATTGCCCATCAAACGGCGGGATCCCATATGCTCGCGCCCAGGCGGATCTTTCGATGATATCTGCGCTGGCTTTAAGGGTTGCTGGTCTACGCCAGCTCTCCAAGGACCGGTTGGCTAGTTTAGCCAAGCCTCGCAGCCCAGGGCCTGGATGTTTTTCACGTTTCGCCATCGTGGCAGCACCATGCATTGCTGACCAAAGTTCTTCAGGTAGACCCATAGTCGCACGGTAGCACTTCGTGTGGCTGACTGCTTGCAAATCGAGCAATCCGATGAGCCTCCAACATGCCCTTGCAGTCACTACGTCTAATTCGTGGCAATTCCCATGTTTAATACCAAATATGCTAATGCGCCGAAAAAGGCCTAACTACGTGTTCGTGCGGACATCGTAGTGGTTCCCACGGTTCCGGGTGGCAGGGGCTGCGCATGGCGTCTTTAATAATCCGCCTGTAGAAAGCAGTTTATCGTGATTTTATCTCGATTGCCCTGGCAAACTGTTTCCTTGCTTCCTCCCTGCCTTGCTTCAGAAGTTCGTTTTTCCTGGCTTTTCCTGGCTGATATGGGATGCTTTCAACGATTTAGCCCTGATAGCGTTTTTCATTGCATCATATTTAGATTTCACCGCTAGGATGTGACGGAATTCGCTATCAGAAACCTTGTTATCCACAAGCGCTTGCGAGATAACATCTGCGATGGAATCCAATTTTGAAGACGCTAGGACGCGAATTTCATCGTGTTTTTTGGCTTTGATGGTCAGGCGTCGAGATATAAACTTGCAAGCTATTCCTGCCAAACCACTCGAAAGAGCCGAGACTTCATGTGCTACAACAACGGGTGCGGCAATAATAGTCGACAAGAGGCCGACCCCAGTCGCGCCGAGGCCCAAAGCCACTGTGGCAAGCGCAGAGTCAACGCCATCTAGAGCATTCACCGCTTTGCGGTATTTTTTGTACAAACCCGACCGAGAATGACGATCTTGGGAGAGTTCATGCTGGATATCACAGATGTGCTTTAGCCTGTAGTCATGCGCGGATTCGGCCTCGCCCAATGTTGGATATAGTCCCATATTAATTTATATACTGTTGCCAAGGATCTCTAAGTCGAGGTTATCCAAGGGGCGGTTAATCACCTTGAGAGTTTTTAAGCTGACGCTTTCAGCTAGGAATATTTTGTCCACGTCCACATTGTTCCCTATTCGTGTATTTACGCCCTCTAACGACACACGCACGACAGGCTTTTTATTCGCGCTAAGATTAATGAAAATCCGCAACTCTTGATCAGCATGCTTATCCTGCCACTTTATCTGGAAATCTGTTAGTATTTACACGAAAGTGTCGTGAGCGGGAGCAGGCGGTAACAGTATTGCAGCAAAGATAGTTGAGTCTGGAGGAAGAGTGGTCAGGACGGGGAACGTCGTATTCATTACTAGAGCCCCTCGAGGAACAGTGCTTTTTATATACAATTTCCCATCCTGGAGGTGTATTTTGACATTGTTTTCAAACGGACTATAGGACAGGAATGCCGTACCTCGATTTAAAACTTTTTTCACAAGCCCGACTTTATCGATCTGTACTCCCGATTCGACCACAGCAAGGTCAATAAGCCAGCCCATATTGTCACTTTCGGCGAGAGTCCATTGTCCGTTTGCTTTTTTCACTACACTGTATTTCACTTGCGTCCCGTGGGTTTGCCGCGCTAATATCTTCAAGATCTTTGAAACTTATATCCGGGGATCTTCCAGGCGTAAGCTTCTTTCGATGGTATACGCCGTCTTTGAACTGAAAGCCGTAAACGCGGTCATTGTGACCCGCGTCGCCAAACCCTTCGGTATCCGCGAGATCGCTTAAGGCTAAATCACTGCATTTGGGCCCTGCGGATTCAACCATCGTTGTCATGAAAATCAAGAGTTACACTCATATAAGCAGTCTTTACAAGTGTATCTGATGTATCTAACAGGGAGAACGTTAGCTGTGGGATAGGGCCAGATATTAGTGGCTTATACTGTGGATTAGGGAAAGAAATGGTTTTTCCGCAGTTTATTCCCTCACCGGTCACAGCTATAGCTCTGAGAAGAGTGGAAGGGTAGGCTACACAAGGGTATGCAGTGCTGGTGCCAGCCGTCTCGACTGCCTTCCCCACTAGATTGTGCGATGTGCTCACCTCACCCAGGTGAGCGAACACTTCTTTATGGGGAGCTAGTGTGGGGAAGCTGTCGCCCTGCACTGTCCCAGTCAGGATTTGAGAATCCCAGGAGCCGCGCAAGGCCAAACAGTTGTATGCTACTGTCGGTCGTCAACTTCAGTCGACCGGTGGCATGGTTTATCTCCAGGCCCGCCCCGTGTGGCTTGAAGACCTTTATTAAGGGAACAGACATTGTAATAACCGCTAGGGACAGCCACAAGCTTTCCGCCAACAGAGAAGCTAGTTCCGGCTGGGACGTTCCCCCATAGTGGGTCGAAAGTGAGCTCGAGCAGTGCTACTTTGTATTGTCCGTTTTGGTTCTTGAGCGCATGCGTGAGGTCGACTGCTGCGCCATTTTGAATGTTGCTCAGTGTTACATACATAGCCGGCCACACGAAGTGCTAAACCAGCAAGGATTGCGCATGGATAGACACGCCTTTAGCTTCAATGCAAAGGCCACCTACCAAGCGGGCGGGGTGCACACCGCTGGAACGAGTGTTACTGGGACGACATTCACTCATCAAGATATCAGGTGGTGATTGTGCGGCCCAGTTTCCTGATGTATTTGTGAAATACTGTCTGCCTAAAGTGAAAAGCGACCAGCTTGTTCAGGCGTGGCGCTCTAATCCCTTGCAGTTTTGGCAGAATCAGCTGAATTTCGCCTGTGGTGCGCCACGACCGGCTGCGGCGTGTCCGTGAGCGACCACTTAGCCGCTGGCGCACGAACTGCTAGCCAAACCCGGGCCCTCTACACCTTTCATGTCTACTTTCAGATCAGGCGGATCCTAAAAGAGATCCAGGCCCCGCTCCCCCAAGACGACGCCTGGGCGGCATGTAACAATCCATTTGACCGCAGAGCATATGAGCGCATCTGTACAGAGTTTGGGATGTCACCGCACACCGGCTGGAGACAGCAGCAGAGCGAAAACAATGGCATAGGAACGATTTACTTCTATGCCACACACGCAGGTTACATGCGGCTTCCAAAGCCGTACGACCCAACATGGCATTCGTTTACTTTCCGAAAAAACACTTTCACATTGACTACATTGCGCAGGTATCAGAGGCTGACAAGGCGTGGACAACGTTCATGCTGGACAGATCGCAGGACTTCACACATGCAGGCATCGAGCGTGTTAATGATTCCATTCGAACGTATATATGGGCCATCCTCGGCGCCCACTCTCAGACGCGCACACGAATCTTAGGAGAGGGCACAGCATTTGACGCGCAGAAGCAGTTTCTCGCCAACATCGAGGATGCGGTCTCCTCTCCAGTTGACCTCTCATCAGCGATAAAACGCTACCAAGACGCCCTGCAGTATGCAGGCTCCAAAGTTAACTATGTGTTCGGAATCGGCCTGTACATGGCCCCCAGTGACATGTTGCTCCGCATAGGTCCTATCGCCGGTTACAACAATGAGATCGTAGTTGCAACAGAAAATCAAAAACTCGGCGAGAACGCAGACGTTAACGTCACAGTCGCTCCTCCAAACACAGAAGGAGATACGGGAGAAAATGGAGTGGTTCCCACGGCGAGCGGCAAGACGGGAGAAAAAGGAGTGGTTCCCACGGCGAGCGCCAAGACCGCGACGCTGGATCATGCCGCTCCCACCCAGCCTGTTCACTCCTCGCGAGATGTCGCTGCCCCAGCTAGTCAACACGACGACGAAAAGTCGATGTTATCGTAGCTGGGCTGGTGACCATTTGGCTATTTCATTAGCACCACATAAAGCAGCCCCGCAGCCGCAACGACCAAGGACCACAAATTCTTTGCAAGCCATCCAGCAGTTTTCGCAGTGCCGACATTGACTCGACACTTCAAGGTCTTCTAAGAAGCCAGGAAACAATGCTCCCAATTATGCCGGGCAGCGACGCCGCGGCTTTTCCGGCAAGCTTTGCGAGGATTCGGCCGAGGGCGTGTAG
The DNA here is from genome assembly GCA_036873755.1 of Hanleya hanleyi. NCBI lineage: Eukaryota > Metazoa > Mollusca > Polyplacophora > Lepidopleurida > Hanleyidae > Hanleya > Hanleya hanleyi. The sequence goes on along the minus strand of JAVTVY010013715.1, from coordinate 35,853 downwards.
GTGTTTCTTGATCCACTCTTTTACAGTCCCGTTCGTCGGAACGACTGGCTTGGAAGGAGTCGGTGATGGGGCCGGGGTGCCCCCGCCCACGAAAGCAAGCACTAGGGTAGACACGATGAAGCCCAGCGCAGTGAGGTTATCCCCTGCTCTCTGAACAATGTGCGAATCCGCTCAGCCAGGGTAGTATCTTCGTTGAGGACGCGGTTTACCGTCTCACGGATTCGGTTAATCTGTGAGCGAAGAGCCTCCCGACTGGCAGTTGCAGCCTCAACGCGGGCGGCCCGCTCATCCTTTAGTTCTCGAACACGCTCCGCGACGCGCCTTCGAGAGAACTCATCTACGTCAATCTCATTCAGTTTTCCTTCCTCGAGAGCAATGCGGTCATCCAATGCTGACAGCTTGGCCAGGTTGTTGGTGAGCTCACCCCGAATGGTCTGGAGGGCTTTGTCAAGCCCGCGCAGCTCTCTGAGATTTAAAGTGGGGTCGTGCATGGTGCCGAGGACTTCATCGATTTGCGCGTCCGTGAAGGCCGTTTCCATTTTCTGAACAGCGTCTGTGGCTACCTTGGCTCTTCCGTCGAGGTCCTGTAGTTCAACGCTTTCGACCGCCGCTGCAGCTCCACCAAGCTCTTCGCTAGCTGTCTGTAGAGCTACCACAGCCTGAGGGTGCAGCTTTGCCGATGACTGACGGCGCCAGTCTGTAAACCCTAGTTCATCCCGAATCGCGTTGATACCGCCACGCTTCCCAGCTACCGTGGACAGGGAGAGAGGTCGGCCTGTACGAAGGTTAATTAAGTCCAAGTTGGGGAAAGCCACAAGGCGCAGCTTCCCGTCAGTCGTGACTTCAAACCTCGAGCAATCCCTACCTAGGTTGGGAGTAAGCCCCTTCTCTGCCTGGTAGTTGTAGTAGTCATCGACAGTTGTCTGGACTAATTCTTGCTGAAGAGAGAGAGGGCGCTCACCTTCCTGCGCTTGCGCGTCCGAAGGACCCACTCTGTCTGTTGACAAATCGACATCGTCCGTTTCCTCATCCCTCCTCGTTTCCGTCTCGTCGAGACGGCCGGTATCAACATCATAGTCTGCCATATTGAATAATCACAGCTTATCACTTCAATAAGATGGCTTCTCCACAATACGGTCGCAAGCTTAATCCCTACCGCAGACTTCGCGAGCCACTTGGGATCAAGGGGGTTCGCCAGGCAGTTGTGATCGCAAACAACCCCAGCACTATCGATCAGAACCAACAGCTACTGGTGCGCTTTCCCAATCTCGGAGCGAACGATGTTATCGTTCCGTGGACCGCCCGCCTCGCCTTCAACATCGAACTGAAATCATCCGACGTGAATCGAACCTTGGTTCAGAATTTGGGAAGCGCAATCATAAAGAAGACAACAATCAAAATCAGCGGCAATGAGGTTATCAGCATTGACGACTCCGACGTATACTACTGCTATCGCGACCTGTGGAAAACAGCCAAAGAAAGCAATAAAGCGGCCTACCAGGTTATAGATACCGGCAGAACCCAGAACACGACAAAGCTTCGGGTTGGTGCCCCGAATGCTGAAAACAAGAAAACAGATAAAGCCATAGCACGGGCATACGGCAACCGCTTCTTTGTCCCGCTTGACTTCGAGTTGCTGGACAGCCACATGCCTTTCTACCAAAGTGCGCTTGGTGATCGTCTGGAGTACGAACTAACATTTAACGATTACAGTCGCGTGATCGTCGCAGAGGGTGATCCAGCTGGTGATCCAGCTACCAGTTACAATATTGAAAACATCTGCCTAGAGTTCGAAATGGTCACGCAGAATGATCTCGCTAGATTGATCCGAACCCAGTATGCGGGACGCCTAGCCATCCTCTACGACAGGGTGCTCCGACACCACAAACTGACACATAACAAGTCTGACACTCTCTGGAACATCAACCTGAACGTGCCCGCTCACAGCACGAAGGGCATTCTTATGCTGTTCGAAGAACCTGACCCCTGGAATCGCGACACTGAGGACTTCTATAATCCGCTCATCACGAAGGTAGAGGTGTGCATCGAAGGGGTGCCAAATCAGCTGTACAGTCAAGGACTGAGAGCGCACCAGCTGTGGGATGAGACCAAGAAAGGGTTCGCAGCCGGTAGTAAACGCCAACCCGGGGTTGCAATGGCCGCAAAAGACCTGGATCTTGCAGACGTCTCCCCGGGGGAGTTCCTGACCACAAAATATGCACTATGGCTGGATCTGCGAGTCACGGACGATGACGGAATACATGGGATCGGCCGCCGAGGGCATCACCATCCAGATCACAAAGGAAGCAGAGCCGGCCGGCGCATTGAACGTTTATCTGGATCATCATGGATGCACAAATGAATATCGAGGATGGCCGACTCAAAGAAGTACTCAATTAATGGCGCAGCCCCGCTGCTTCCCAAAGACCCCCACTCCGCTATTATATGTGGCCAGACAGGGTGTGGTAAGACGGTTTTCGCCCTTGACCTACTCGAAGGCCACTTCCGTGGTGTCTTTGAGCACATCGTCATCCTTTGTCCCACGTTTCGCTACAACAACACCTATCTAGCCCGACATTGGGTCTGGGCTGACTTAGAGATCTACATAGTCGACCCCGGCGAGCGTCTCCACGACTATCTGCGAGCATTCTATCGCCTATTTGCCGGAGAACACACTTTGTACATCATTGATGACTGTGCCGCAAACAAGGCTCTAACCAAAAAGAAAGACAGGCTGTCTGAGCTAGCCTTCAGTGGCCGCCACACAGAGCAGAGCGTTTGGGTGCTGACCCAGAAGTACAACTCAGTCTTGAAGGATCTACGAGAGCAGACGCGATGGTGCGCCCTGTTTCACTGTAAGGACCGCGATTCGTTTGAAGAGTGCCTCCGCGAGAACGATGTTATTCCAACAAGAGATGAGCGACTCAAATCTAGGGCGCTGCTGGTAGAGACAAAACATGCCAAACTCCTGTTAAAAACTGACCAGCCGGCTGCATATATGGTTGTTGTTTAGGCCGTAAATGTGGGAAGTGCTACTGCTTTGCCAGATTCTTACTCTCGGAGCCTTTGTGTATATCATTTACGAATATAATCAATTGAAGAGATACGTAAGTCATAGTATTAACCTTTGCCAGCGGTACGCGCAAGTGATACGGGCCACGCACGTAGCAAACATGGATTGCGATGAGATTATTGACAAGCTGTTGGAAGAAGAGGCCGGCGGTCGTGCAGCCAAGGCGGCTACATCTAGTTGCCACGACGGCGCGGCAGCCGGAACCGCAAGGTCTCGATCTAGCTCCGTAGGGGCCGCCGGGACGACTAGTGCTAGTAAACGCGAAAGACTAGCAGCGTTGGCCGCCGCAGGACAGGCAAAGGAGTACATGGGGAGGGTCATTACACCGGACCAGGTCGAAAGCCTGGACGATGTAGAAGTTGACAATCTGTATGCTCGCTATGAAGCGCGCTTGGGAGCTAAGATGACCAAGACCTTGGGGACAGCTGCGCTTCAGCTCTATGCCATGGCAGCCAGCACTTTGCTCCCCATTCCATCTGAAAATCAGTCAAAGCTCGTTGCTGACCTAGAAGATGACCCCTTCGTTGAGCATGCGCTAAGCAATGCTACCTGTCAGCTATACCACCGATTTGGGATGCTCTTAGCACCCCTGACCACATTACTTACCACTGTTAAACACTGCCAATTTGGACACACATGTCCCCAGACATTTGCGACTACGTTCGATGATGACGGAGGTACTGGAACCACAAGCGAATCAGCCACCGGTGAGAGTGAATCGGCAGACCCTCAGTCAGGAAGGGACAGCGCCTGATGAAAAGAACCCTAAAAAAGGTGGAAGCGGGACGAAAGGGCGCTGCCGCGCGAAAGGCCAAACAAGAACGACTGAAGATGGAGCTCAAGTAGATCAAGGAACGTCTTGCTCCCACAGGGATGTCACAGGCTGCCGAGACGACCACCACAAACACCGAACCGACCGTCGAAAACGCACGGAGTGCTGGACCACAGTGGGCTCCTTATATACTATGCAGTCTAGGAATTGCAGGGGCTCTGCTCGTGGGATACATGTTGCGCTCGCGTGCACTTTCAGGATCGCCGCTTGTGAGAGAACCAATCGATCGTCGAGCGGCAGCGCGCCTGACGCCAGTCGTTCCGACCGAAGCTACGCTGGCCGAGCAATTAAAGGATCCTTTTCGTATGCAATAATGTCTTCGAAGATGTCAGCCAGGTAAAAACAGTAGCCGCGCCAGCGGGAACAGCGTATAAAACATGGCCTCGATTGCCTTGCTAGTGGGTGGAGCTCTGGTCAATGCTCTTGCCTTCAGTGGGTCGAATTACCTCTTTTCCAAGTTTCGAAGTTCGGGTCTTGACGAAGAGCGCAAACGTCATGACAAGGCTATAGAACAGCTCCAGGCTGCAAGGGATGCGTGGACAAAAAAGCGAACCGAAAGGCTTGACTGGATAAATGAAGAGCTCCGACGACAGGGACACGCCGTTCGCACATTCCACGACGTCGATGCCGCAATCCGCGAGTACTCACAAGTCACGGGCAAAATATTTGACCCTCTCGGCCCAGAGCCTCGTCTCTCAGACATGTACGTATCTTCAGGTAACCAAAAATACCGGGAGATCGTCTTTGTCATTCTAGGAATGGGCGTGACGGGGCTCGTAGCCTATAAAGTAGCCAAAAACTTGTAGCCTAGTAGAGCCGCATCTTGTGTGTACAAGGCCAGTTCCCACGCACACTAGCAATATTAGAGACTTTCGCCTCTTGGAATGTCGGCACGACAGCAGTTACAATGGGTCGTGAAACGAAAAAGCTATCCCGTCGTCTCGCGGGGCACTACTACATCCCGAGCGGTTACTGAAAGGGGCTAGCGGCTATTAAGAACCCCGCCGCAGCAGCCAGAGTCTCCGAAGATATGGCCCGAATATGGCTCAAGAAGCAGGCCATTTGGCAGATGTATCTTCCGCGCCCTCGCCATGTTCCACGACCGCGTTTTGGTGTAAAGATGCCGAACGAGGTTCATCAAGTCGACCTGCTCTTTCTACCACACGACCGGTTCCCCCGTGGTCCCAAAACCTACAAGTATGCACTCACGCTTGTAGATGTGGCATCGCGCTACAAGGAGGCTGAGCCTCTGGCCACAAAAGAAGCTAAAGCGGTCGCTGACGCTCTCTCCCGCATCTACAAGCGGAGCCCTCTTAGCTGGCCAAAGCTTCTTCGGGTTGACCCGGGGCGCGAGTTTATGGGCGCGGTGAGACAGCTACTGACCAAGCATGACGTTTCTGTCAGACGCGGTCGTGTGGACATTCATCGGGACCAGGGGATTGTGGAGCGCTTTAACCGGACCCTGGCTGAGCGGTTATTTGGGCACCAATACGCCCAGGAAATGCGACTTCCGTCGGGGGCGCGTTCAACGGAGTGGGTGGCTCGACTGCCTGCCGTCGTTAGGGCTCTGAACGGAGAAGTGACCCGCCTCACCGGTAAGAAGCCTAAGGATGCCATCAAGGTTGTGGCTGTGACACAAAAGCCCTCTTCTGTTGTTGCTGGTCGCCCCATTGGTCTCAGAGAGGAAAGCTTACCAGGATGGCGAGCTGGATGGTGGAAGACGTCGCGCGACTGATCCAGTGTAGTCCCTCCGGGTGTACCGGCTTGGACGCTCGATCACCAAGCCTGATGAACCTGTCCTGTATTATCTGCAAGATGGTCCTGCTCGTGGGTTTGTCAGGGAAGAGCTCCTTGTGGTGCCTCCTGATACTCAGCTGCCGCCGGATGGCGTTCTAAGTCGCTAAGATCTCTTCAATAAACGCATCCATCTCACTCAACCCAGCGGGGACGAGGTCCTTGTGGCCGTAGGCTAGGGTGTCCACCCCATTTTCTTCGATCCAGCGCTTGCTGTCGAAGGGGGACAGTGATACCTTGTTCAAGTGCTGTCCGTAGATGCGGTGGCGCTCAGACCGCAGTACGTCCATGCCGTGGCGGAAGGTCCTCTTGTCGAAGAGGGTCTCTTTGTACTGCTCATGGCGGATTTGATTCTTAACGATGTTCTTTCTCACGCCCTTGGCCTGTTTGATGTTTTCCACGCCGGCCTCCAGAATCGAGTACATCTTTGGACGCAGTCCTACATACTCGGCGATGGGGCCCCCGGCACACTCGTCCTTCATTTTCCCAAGTACCTTTTTGTTCGCAGCGCTCTGCAGCGGGTCGTCCTTAGCTTAGTCAGAAGTGTCGTAGAGGTCGCAGCGCGCAGCCATGTCCTGGTACACGTCCTCTGTCTGGATCTCGAGGAGGAGGGAAACCGTATCTGTATAAAGAACCTGGCAGTGCTCCCCGTACTGAGCCTTCATCTGATTGTAGTAGAAGTCGTACATTAGGTGTTTCGAGAGATCTAAGATACTCATCCCGACATAACAGGGCGGTTGAGGACTAGACGACTCTTGTGGACTTGGATCGCCGCGAGGTCGTCATCGAAGATGTTCGCCCGTGCGAAGGCCGGGCTGGCTATCAGGCGCCTAAGCTTGTCCTCGTACGCGCGCAACAAGCTTGACGTTAACTCGCTTGCGGAGGTTTTCCATTGTTTTCCTGAAAACACTGTTGTTCATCAGCTTGTAGAGGTCCTTCTCAAAGTCGGTCGTTGCTTTTTTCCGGAGCTCGGTGTTCATCCCTATGTAGGGTTCCATCCAAGCGCTCTGCTCGAAGCGGAGGGCCCGGTGAATCTTCTTCAAGCGCATGCCGAGGGAAAGGTAGAGCTGCAGATTGCGGTAGTGGAGGACATAGCGATCCTTTTCGCGGAGGTTGGCGACCAGCTTTTCTACCTCAGTTGGCGCAGAGACGGAGGCGTCGCCCGCGGGGGACCCCAACCGTACTGCCACATGCAGGTCTTTCGGAAGGTCTCGAAGACGTCTGCCAGGAGAAGGAAGTCTGTGCGAATGTAGAGGTCGTGATAGTCCCCTAGAGCGCGACACCCGAAGGTCTCCCAGACCTTTTGTGCATGGGCGTAGTCACCCTCGCCTATGTGCTCGTCTTCGAGTTTGCTGCAGAAGGCTTCACTCGGTGGGAGCTGGGTCTCTGCGAAGCGCTCCCAAGAGTCCATGTATTCGTATGGGTAAACCCGATTGCGTAGCAGTAGCTCTCGTCTTCTTTCGTATGGTTCATACTGAGTCGTTATTTGAAAGGCCTCAGGCTGGTTTGCTGCCACCAACTTATCAAGAGAGGCCAGCAGGAACTGGACACTGTCAATGAAACGGAGCTGCCCGAGGGAGAAGGAGATGTACTTTTCTGTGTTGTTTGGGATGCAGGTTACCCTACCCTCCACCTTCAAGATGGCCTGCATGAGGAGGTGCGAGTCGTAGCACCGTAGGTTGTGGAAGACGACTGGGAATGTTGTGGTTTTGGGGCTCAGTCGCAGCTTGAGGTTGCAGGCGTTGTGGGTGGCACCTCGATACTTCCCCGTGATGTGGCAGTGGTCGCGTACAGAGTCTCCTATTAGCGGAGCTAATGACTTCTCACACACATGACGGATGGTGGCTGTATTGTAGGCCTGCCAATCCTCTTGGGTCATCCGCATGGCTTTGGGGTTGCTCAGCACCGCCTTCATTTTACGCTCCTCTTGCTGGAGAGCTTGTAGGAAGTGCTTTGCTGCATCTGACCCTCTGTACTCCACAGGCGGTTCTGTGTGTCCATCACAGCGCACCACTACGTAACAGTAGCTGCAAGCCTCATGCTAGTTTGTTTTCTGGGTGTTGCTCATGGTGCGGTCTAGCTCGGGGCCCTCAACCTTTGTTATCAGAGCCTCAAAGTCGGCGTAAATAATAAATGGGGCTGGAAGTTGTTTCTGGTGATTTTGGAAGGTTAGTTTGTTCTTCCCCTCTTCGGGCATCTCCACCCGCACCGCTGTCATGGCAATATGGCGTGTGGGCCTCTAGCAGGTCTTTTCTAGAGTAGGGGGTTGCGAGGCACCTATCGCAGAAGTACTTGCGCTCCCGGTGCTTGCTCTGGTCGTAGAGAAGCCTGTTGAGATCCTTAATCCAGGTGTAGTGGAACTTGCCCGCCTTCTCGATCAGCAGGAGGTTAATCCGTGGTATGTCCATGGGTCGGTTGCTGGCGCGGTGGACGATAACTCCCTTATCCCAGCCAAAGACATTTATGGCCAGGTTGTTCTGTTTTTCAACCATCTGGATTTGGGATATGGGTGTGGGAGCGTCAATTTCTGCAAAGTTCAGGCCATCCTGGGCGGGGTACTTGGAGGGTCTGTCCACATGGTCATCTTCAGGAAATAGGGCCGATCTGAGAGCCCATCGGAGGCAGTTGTCATCTTTGTTTTTCACATTGATGACCACTGTTTTATTCTTCACAGATGCGGGGAGTGGGATGTAGGAGCCACCCCTCAGTGGCTGTTATCGGGCAATATCCAGCCAGATCGTTCTGATATCATCAACAGCCCATCCTGAGCCTCGTTGGGTCCATTTCTCGAGCGTCTCCTGGATGCTGGGAAATGCTCTGTCTAGCACCTCGTTGATCTCACTGACCTGCAGGACAGCCTCCTGCTTGTGGCGGAACACAGGCTCTGTTTACTCCACGCTGCCATCATGTGTCACTTGTGCAAGCTGGATTCTAATAGCAAGCTGGAACTTGACTCCACTGAGAGCTAGAATCTCTTCTGTGAGTTTCTGGTGGATCTTAGGGCGCACGTCCTCCAAGAAATCTCCTGGGTCTTCGCTGAGGGGATGATCTTCAGACACATCCATCCGCCAACCCCGCAGGTAGTTTCCGATGACCCACGGCGTCTGCCTGAAGGTAAGCACGCCTTTCTTTTCGTTGCTCGCAACATCGAACTGGTCCAGGAACTGGACCAGGATCTCCTTCTGGTAGTCCTGGGTGGTTCGGAAAGTTTTGGAGGCTGTTGGCTCTTCCTTCTTTTTGTGTTCGAACGACCACCCCACTACTTCGTCAAACTCCTCATCCGTAAGGTGCGTTTTGCCTTTGCTTTTAGCAATGGAACGTGGGGCCGGTTTTGGCCGCTCATTGGAACGACGTGGGGCCGGGTTTGGCCGCTCAATGGAACGATGCGGGGCCTGGGTTGGTCGCTCATTGGAACGACGTGGGGCTGGGGTTGGCTGCTCGCGTGTTTCACCTTTGGGGATGGAACGACGCGGAGCTGGGGTTGGCCGCTCGCGTGTTTCACCTTCGGGGATGGAACGACGCGGGGCTGGGGTTGGCCGCTGTTTAAGGGCAGCTATGCTATCCCCAAAGGTCTCTAGGGTTATTACCCCTTGTCGAAGTAGATTTGCCAACTGTTTTACTGCAGTATTTATGGCTGCCATATCGCGTGGGTATCTTACATAATAAAAGAATCTCTAATTGGAAATTACAGAGGGATCAATTGCAGCCAGGCGTCGAAACTCGGCCTGAAAGATCCTTTGCTTCCGCAGCCAGGCCTTAACATTTTCGTTTACATATCCACAGCCTTGGCACAGTGAGAATCGATTTAAAACGCCCTTTCCACACTTTATGCAGGGCTTTGTACCACTACCCCTCCGGAGCAGAGCAAGGTGAACCTCACAGTGACCCCCCAGACAACTCCGACCGCAGAGCTCCGTGGAGCTCAATTTAAGCCACTGGCATGTGTGTTTACCCTTCATCGTATCTCTGGTATCTCCATCGATTCTGTATGTTTAATGGGTGGTTGCGCCCCAGGCTCTACATAGTATGCGCCCGCTGGCTACCCACCCGCTACTCACCTAGATGCCCTCTAGGCGCCCGCACTCGTCATCCACCCGTCAACCACTCGGCAACCACATCACTCAGCTACCACTCGGCATCCACTCGATATCCACTCCAGCGTAGATAAACTATTGCCAATTAGTTTTCTACGTGGATTCTTATGTGCTTGAGCCGCACCCCTTGAGGGTGCTGGAGCGCCTCTACGCCGTCTGGCACCCCCATTGTGTATACTACTGGGCCTCACGTGTATAAAATTCGCGAGTTGCTCAGCATGTTCATCGGTACTGATTATTCCAATTGAATTATGTTGCCAAACATTGATGATTGAATGAAATATGAATCAGCAAACTCCGTCTGCATGTTACATTGTAGGTAAAAATAAACTACTGATTTGTCCCATTACGTCCCAGGTTAAACAGGTTCAGTTCGCCCTGGAAACTGGCCTTCTTGTACTTTAGCCTGGAACTATATACTGATGTTGTTGATTACCACTCCTCCCACTTCACGTGAAATGTACCAAACCACACTCCAATCCAAATGATTTTTGAGAACGCAAACTCTCTTTCTGAGAGGAATACTTTTCAACCGTTTGAGCTGGACGCGTGGGTATCGTCGTTTGATTGTGTCCTGTACAGAACACTGGGTCGCGCGACTGTCACATTTTTTCCAGGAATAATTCGAGACTTACTAAGTCAGCGGAACACAATAAAAATTAGCTATGATATTATCCAATAATAACACAACTCAGCATTTATTGCGGGATATTCTTACATCGACCTTTGGCGAAGTGACGTCATTTACTGCATTTTAACCTGAAGCGATGTCCACATCACGGACATTCCTCCTTAGCAGCTGCCAATAGTGTAACCATTGATGGCGCCGCAGTTCATCCAGTCGATTAAAGGTTTCCCCATATATCGTATATGTACAGTGAACGACAGCGTCGTGACTGGCAGCCTCATGGCGACGTAGGTCGTCCAGATGTGTAAAGGACTTCGAACAGATCGTACAAAGTAACATCGTTGGGGGAGATAGAATGTCTGATGAACCGGGTCCGCTCTCTCACTGTTACGGCTAGATGAGTACAAGTTGTTCAAACACGTTCCAACGTGTACACCTGAAAATTCCCGTTGCTGGCGACCTAGTTTTGGTATAACCGATTCAAACTGGCTTTTACCATATGCCCCCATTGGATAGGCGTGGAAGGTGGATGGGTGAGCTTCTTTACGCTGGGATCTCCATGGGCTCTTCGACTCGACGTGGCGGGGCGACCTCCATGGGCTCGGGCGCTTAAAGTCAGAGGAGATTTTTCCCAACAAATGCTGTCATAGGAATAGAGAAGCTAAGACCAAATACATACGCAACGGAACTTGTTTAGTTCCGTTTGAACTGCTTATACCAACAATAGATCGTCAGCAAGGGGAATTCTCAGAGGTACACTGAAACGGGTTTCAACCGGCTTAAACCGTTGTATTCCAGATAGCTCTAAACAGCGAGCGTGTTGACCCGGATCATCAAAACGCTCTATCAACCCCACGTGTTTTCACTTGCACGACCCGCTCGAAGTCATTTACTCGTCTGGACCACGTACGTCGCCTTGAATCTGCCAGCCGCGACGCTGTCGCTCGCTATACATGTACGATATGTTGAGAGAACTGTAATAGATTAGATGTATTACGGTGCCATCAACGATTACACCATGGGTCAGCTACCCATGAAAGATGTCCGGGATGTGGAAATCGCTTCATAAGCTTGAGTCATTTGTAGCGACACCAAAGCATACGTCACACTGTTCCGCGAAAAGAGAAAGACAGAAATTAGATTTAACGTCGCATTCAGCAATCTGTCCCGCTGACACGTTTGAGGGAGCCCATGGAGAAAGAGAATCTATCCACCCCACGGGTAGAAAGCCTGTCGACAACATTGTCGAAATGCTTCCATCTTCAACCAATATACATTTTTCAAAAGTGGAAGGCACGGGCACAGGGATTTCCAAAAGAGCCAAATCTTAAAAATGTTCCTAGAGACAAGTTTCGTATAGAATTCAAATAGGGCCGCTATAAATTAGCTTATGCCATGTAGAATTTCACGTGATAATGATCACGTTGTAGGATGAAGTTTACTCCTTACCAATAAATCGCGTAAGCTCCGATTTTTTGAGTACGCTATGATAGGTCTCAGATTAAATGGTAAGCGGAGTTTTGTTTGGAGTGTTTCGTATTCCTCCTTCAGTATACGGGCCGCTTCAACATTCCTACGGCTATATTGGAGAACGAAGGGAATAAACTCTTTGTTAGCAAGTTTACCTGGGTCTATGTTCATACCAAAGGGTTGCCGTGTTTGAAGTGTTTTGATCCAAAAGGATTCACGGAGTGCGCGGTGATTGTCAGTTTCTTCCTGTGTTGGAAATGTAGGAATTCTTTCTATTGGCATAATTTGAAAATGATGCTGAAATGAATGTTCCGGTAGATTAAAATGCTCATTGACCGGGCCTTCGTTGTCTAGACTGATGTCTGATTTATGTCTGTTGGCACGATATCGAAGTTTATTCTTAGTTTCGCCCACATACTGTTTCAGGCATATTCGGCACGTAATTAAGTAAATTACATTCTCCGTGTCACAGTTTAGTTGATCCTTAAGCTTGTATTCATTTTTGGTCTGTTCGCTTTTGAAAGTTGATTGAGTAGCAAGTACTTCGTCCAGTTTACACTGAGGTTTTAGACATTTGGAGGTCTTACCATTACCATGATTAGGGCGTTTATGTTTTATCCTCACAGGTTCTGACTCACGAACGTCATTTATCTGGCAGTTTGTGATTTGGCGGAGTGTTTCAGATTTAATATGCCGTAAAAACCGGGCGGAATAGCCTCTAGGTTTCAATGCTCGAAACAGGATCCCACATGAGTGGTGAAAATACTGTATATCGCTCGAATTTCTATGGAATCGAATGATTTGAGATTTGATTATGCCCTTAAATATATGGGTCGGGTGAAAAGATTTGGCATGTAGGAGTTCGTGGGTATCAGTTGGTTTAAAAAATACCTTGTAATCTAAATATCCAGTGTTCTGAAACCCAGGTCCCTTAAAAACTGTTAGGTCTAAAAAATCCACAGAAGAGTCATGAATAACTACTTCGAGTTTGATATTTGGGTCATGGTTATTTAGAGTTTCGAAAAATACTCCGAAATCTTCCTTGGAATGGTTATAAAGTACAAAAATGTCATCTAAATATCTGAGGTATAAGAGAGGCTGTTTATCTAATTTTCTCAAAGCCTGCTCTTCCCAGTGAGCTACATAGATAGTGGCAAAATTTGGACTGAACCTTTTACCCATTGCACAACCGCTAATTTGCTGATAGAACTCTCCATTGAAGTCAAAGTCATTACCTTTTAGACTAATTTCTAATAATTCCAAAAGTTCTTTGTCTGGGCGATTGGGATCGGGAAATCTTTGAAAAGCATCTTTAACAGCTTGAATACCTTTATCAATGTCAATATTAGTATACATGGATGCAATATCCATAGTGACAAGTAAGGTGTTGGGAGGAGCTTGGATGCTGGAAAGTTTTGACAGGAAATCTTCAGTGTTTTTCAAATAACTACTATATCGGTTAGCGATAGGCTTCAAGTAGTAGTCAATGTATTCCGAAATGTGGTAAGAATTTGCCACAGTCTGAAACAATAGGGCGCCCAGGGGGTGTAAGGTTATCTATCCACTTAGCTATAGGTTTATGAATTTTTGGTAAGATATAGAACTGCGTCTCTTTTGGGTGCTAAGTATTCAAACTGTTGGTTCGAAATGATTTGCCTCCTATTTAGATCTGCCACAATGTTGAGCAGCCTTGGATGATCTTGGGGCCATATTTCTCCATCCAGTTTTTTGTAATGTTTAGGGTTGCCAAGTAACCTTTGGGCTTCTTTGACATAGTTTTCCCTTGACATTATAACTGTAGCTGAGCCCTTATCTGCAGGTTTTAACACGAGTTTGTGGTTTTTGCGTAGTTTTGTTAAAGATTGGCGTTCATTGAAGGATAAGTTTGGAATGTTTCCGAATCGCCCATTTGTACACCCTGCTCGAATTACAACACATATAAGGGAAGTGGGAAGAGGTGCCGACATACTGACTGCGTCACATGACTTCACAGAATAGTCTTCTGGTTAACCTATTCTAAAGCACATACCAAGAATCTAACGATTCGTGATGTGTTGTATCTCAGGTACGCTTTTATTGTACCTGTTCATGTGGCAACTTGGATGATATGACCACACGGCCCCTAGCACCGGCATAAGCGGTATTAGATACAAATCTAGAGAGCTATGATGGAAATGCTCTGACAACTCGTATACTGGTAATTGGTGAGCTGTTTCGCTGTGACAACTCGTACATTGGAGATTGGTGAGCTGTATCGTCGTCAGATGTAAATGACGGCATTTAACACAAAACACTAGTCTGTAATGCCCGATGTCGACCCAGCATCATTCTCCACACGCCTGGACCACTAGGGCCGACATGAATCTGCCAGTCACAGTCCTGTTGCCCGGTATAGCTGTACGATCTGTGGGGAGCCGTTTAAGCGAAAGGGCAATTTACGTCGCCACGAACGGTTACCTCATGAACCTGCGGCAGAGGCATGTGATTCAGTCATTTGCGACGCCATCAATGTATAATCCATGGACGACACCATCGAAACGTTTGAGGGAGATCGTAGACCCAGGTTTCGAGGCAGAGGGTCCACCCAGCCCATGGATCAAGGAGCCCCAGACGTCTGAGATGCATCCATTTGATCCAAACTGTAGGATTACTCCACATTAGCACTGATGTGTCTACGATCCTTTGAACGTACCCAATGAGGCCTTGCCCGAGGCTCATCCAGTGAGTGAGAGGTACAGGCGCAACTGAATCACGATCCGACGATTTCATCGCCATCGCCCTCAGCTACGCAAGTATATGGAAGCCATCTTTGAAGATCAGTTCACCGCCTTTTACCTGAATTTAGCCTTTGGGTACATTCTACGCGATGAAGAATCAGAGCGACGGCGGTTTTACTATCCAGTCCAACAACCATGTGATCGACCATTACCATCACATGTCATGCTTCTCTGGAGCCTGTTTTGGTTCAGAGCGAAACAGCGCCCCAACACTCAATGGACCGAGGAGAGCAAATCAACTTTCTGACTTTCTCAACACCAATAAACTACTTCATGAATTTCAATTTGGCTTCAGGTCCCGACACTCCTGCCAAACTGCTCTGACTAAAATCATCGTTGGCTTACAAAGATTGACAGTGGTCAGATCACAGGGGTATTGTACATTGATTTACGAAAAGCTTTTGACCTTGTCAGTCATGATCTGCTTTGCAAAAACTAGCATGTTACCAACTAAATGAAAATTGCCTTATTTGGTTCAAAAGTTACCTATCCAATAGAAAGCAGAAAGTTTGCTTAGGGAATATTCATTCTGATTTTAAAGAAATAGGGTGTGGTGTTCCTCAAGGGTCGATACTTGGACCTCTGCTTTTCCTAATTTTTATAAACGACCTCCCTCTTCATGTTAAAAAATGTATCATAGATTTGTTTGCAGATGATACAACTGTGTCCACATCTGCTAAAAACTTAGACATTGTTGAAAATGTGTTAAATGAAGAGAGTGATGTTATCCACCAGTGGTGCGAAGATAATGAAATGGCCATTAACCTTGTTAAAACAAAGTGTATGGAGGTAGCTAAACGTGGTAGGCCATTAAATGTAGATATAAATGGAACATCTATTGAAAATGTATCTGAGGCTAAGTTACTGGGAGTTATTATAGACGACAAGCTCTCCTGGCATTCACACATCCGAAGTCAATGCAAAAAAATATCATCCAAGCTTGCTCTGTCAAAAAGAATTAAGAAGTATTTGCCATTGGCTGCACGAGCTCTGTATTATAATGCTTATGTTTTACCACTAATTGATTATTGTTGTTCCATATGGGGCTCTGCTTCCAGAGAGTCACTCGACTGTATCCTACGTCTCCAGAAATATGCAGCAAGAATAATACTAGATGCTATAGTACCCCAAGCCATGAACTTTTCAGGTCATTGAAATGGATGACCATTTATGAAAGGATAAAGTTCCACAAATCAATCTTGATGTTTAAATGTTTGAATGACTTAGCACCTGAATATTTGTCTCAAAATTTCATTTCAACTGCCTCTGTACTTCAAAAACAATTACGTTCTACATCATAAAAAAATCTGATTATACCCAAACCCAGGACCGAATCTTTCAAGCGCTCACTTCAATATTCTGGCGTGACTCTGGAACCAGTTGCCCCTAAATATTAAACTGTCAAATAATTTAAATATTTTCAAGAGACGAATGTATGATTCCGACATTGCTCATAGAGTGTGTCTCTAATAGTTGTTCACATGACAGAACTGTTCGATCTTATTATTTTGTTTATATTGTAAGTCTGTGTGCATGTTGTGTGTGAGTGTGGACTTCGTCGAGGGCTTCAATGAAGATTGGTACTTGTACCAAATGATTTCACCTCGTTAAATAAAGTATTATTATTATTATTATTACTATTATTAGAGGTTGACCAATCTGAAGATTTACCAAACTCACAGACCAGCATTTGATGGCTTGGACATGAATGGATTTACTCAAACCGAACACACAATAAACATAATCAGCGCGCCTACCCGTACAATGAATGTTCGGGTTAGTAAAGTATCCTCGGCTGTTGTTGTTGTTCTCTTTGAACTAGTTAATCAGGATAGTGTTAATACGGGCCACACCCGTTGAGCATAGGTGTATGGATATAAGAATAAATCAGTGTGCTTAGTTAGCCTTCACTTTCGCAAGACATGAAGCAGCTATTATTTTCGGTAAAAAATGCCAATCGTAGTCTCCTCACTTACAGGATCCTTTTTGGACTAGGTATGGTCTACCTGTAGTCGAAAACGCAGGCGTCTTTATCGACCACGCATGCACATAAAGACGTAACCGGACAGAACACGATGGCCATGATAACACCAAGTGTTATTCTACAGCTTCAATATGACATCCTACACGCCGAATTTGAACACAGGATGGCCCCTAGATCGTCCAAATACGCTCCTGTGCACCAGAACATGCGGTTTTCCTACAACTCCACAGCGCATGTAGCCTATAGTATTGGACCTTCCTACGGAAGGTCAATTACTGGGTAATGCAGCAAACTTTTCCCAGTTAGACTGCAGATTTTGAGATCAAAAGCGAGGCCATATATGTCATGAGTCAACTGTCAGGTGACAGTCAGGTGATTGTCGATGAACAATGGGATGGCTCCTGTAAAAAGTGATCCAAATAGAACGCGCGTCTTAATGTAAATTGGCAGAGTTGAATGACCAATCACTGAAGGGGAGACAGTTGGAACAGCACGCTGACACCGTTTATTAATAACAATCTACTGCCCATGCACACCATGACGCCACACCTTGTGCAGAATCTTAATCGTAGTCTACACTACTAGATATTCAAGACGACACGTATGACCCCAGATCATCGAAGTACGTCCCTCAATTGCACAAACGCACCATGACATTACTTCCGGTCAAACCCACGCCAGTCTTAGTCTACATACCACAAGCTTCAAGACGAGAGCCTTCACGTCATATTTGCACCATGTATGGCTCCAAAACCGCCCAAACACGCCTCGACTGCGCGTGCGCATCGTCCTTTCAAGTCGAAACCTTACCGATTGTAGTATGTACGCCCAGCACATCGAGACTCTACGTGATCCATGTGGCTGAGGGTTAGCCCACTGGATCCATTTGCCTGGCTTTTTTTGCATATGTGGGAGGAAAATCTGTTTTCCAAATTTTCTGAGAAGTCCTAGTTTTGCATCCTCCCGCTAGTCGCCTGAGTTGTTCTTTTGAACCACGACCCTGTATGATCCCTCCACACGATTCGGTATGTAAACTTTTTTCCCAAAATCAGTAATTTTCCAGGATTATTCCAGAATCCTAATTTTGCATTCACTCACCAATCGGCTTTTCCGGAATGAATGTTTTGCAACAGCCCAGCGGTCAAGTGTTCGATCAAGCGTTCCCTGTCCTGCACGACCCATATACCACTGATTTTTTAATGAAAATCATATGTTGCATCCCGCCAATCACTTGACCTGAGACGCCATCTACATCTTTCCATATGTTTCCATATCAATCTAAGTTCAAAGGTCATTTCCCACAAATCTACTCCATCCACAAATCCCCACCCCGCAATTTACCCACCGCCAATCACCTTTCACCTTTTACTACTACTAGGGTGCGCATTATTCTGCTTTGGAAGGAATTTGGACATTTGCCTTGACATTTTATGTAAACAACATCTGTTTCCCCGTGCCTGTGTTCGGTCGTAGTTGCAAATAAGTTGTCATGTGGCATGGGTAACACACACAACTTCCAAGCCATGTGTCATGTGGTATGGGTAACACATATAACTTCCAAACGAGAGTGGACATTTACCTAAAAATATGATCTTTTCACCATTTCTTATAATTGAAGAAAAGTATACCTTCTGTTCGTGGTAGTAGTAATGGAGAAACTTTTCAAGTTTCGTTTGAAATTCCTTATAATCTCGTCCAATCCAAACGGGTATGTGCCTCAGAAATGGAAAGACAGCTAGAATGGGGTCAACTCCTGGATGCCCCATTCTATTTGCAGCATCAATCATCTTCGTAATGGTCTGTATTTCTTCAGCTCCGTAATCAAATCGTTTTCCCAATAACTGAAAGTTGAATGGAAATCGTTGACTAATAATACACTGTATATTATCAGGACCGGAGTAGTATATTCTACGGATTTAAAGTCGTATTTTGCCGGGGGAGGTAACTCTTGGTGGCGATATGTGGCGTTGTGGTTATGGATTGCGTCAGCATTGGCTGTGTGCCAAGTTTTGACCACTATAGTTCTGGCAACCTTGATCTTGTATTCCTCCGCGGTGATGCGGTCATGTCTGGTGGTGATGCGGTCTGCCTTCGCGGATAAATAGTAGTCCCCAGAATTCAAATACGCTGCATGGTCCGATTGGGTCGTTTGAGGTATCAATGTGAAGCATTTGTAAAGGCGCATCTGATGGGCTGGATGTGGAGTGAAATATCGTCATTCTGCGCATGCGTGGTAGACAAAGGGTATGGAAATAGACGTTTTGGGATCTAGATGGGCCACTAGTGGTACTTTGGAGCCGTATGAGGTATAACTGTGAAGCATATGTGAGAGGGCATCCGATGGGATGAGTGTGGGGTTGGAATATCGCCATTCTACGCATGCGCAGTAGACAAAGGGTATGGAAATAGACGTTTTGGGATCTCGGTGAACCACTAATGGTCCAATGGAGTTGAGTGAGGTATCAATGTAAAGCAGTGGTGAGGGAGCATCCGCCTGGACTAGTGTGTCGTCCGTGTTCGACATTCTGTGCATGCGTAGACAGGGAGTTGTGCGAAAAAGTTATGGAAATAGACGTTTTGGGGTCGAGGTGGACCACTAATGGTCCGATGGAGTCTTATGAGATATCGTTGTAAAGCAGTCATGAAGGAGCATCCACTTGGACAAATGACTCGGCCATTCCCAACATTCTGCGCATGCGCAGACAGGGAGTTGTGGGAAAAAAGTATGGAAATAGACGTTTTGGGGTCGAGGTGGACCACTAATGGTCCGATTGAGTCTTGTGATGTATCGTTGTGAAGCAGTCATGAAGGAGCATCCACCTGGACAAGTGGCTCGGCCATTGTCAAGATTCTGCGCATGCGCAGACAGGGAATTGTGGGAAAAGGGTATTGAAATAGACGTGTTGGGGTCTAGGTGGGTCCCTAGTGGGCCGATGGGATCGAGTGAGGTATCAATGTGAAGCTTTCGTGAAGGAGCATCCGCCTGGGTAAGCGTGTCGTTCGTTTTCAACATTCTGCGCATGCGTAGACAGGGAATTGTGGGAAAGGGGAATGGAAATAGACTTTTTGGGGTTTAGGTGGGCCACTATTGGTCCGATGGAGTCAAGTGAGGTATCATTGTGAAGCACACGTGAGGGAGCATCCGACAGGGTCGATGTGGGGTAGGAATATCGCCATTCTGCGCATGCGCAGGCAGGCCGTGGTATGGAAATATACATTTTGGGGCCGATATGGACCAGTAGTGGTCCAAATGGGTTATGGGAGGTGTCAAAGTGAAGCTTTTGTGGGGTAGAGTCAGAATGGCGCGTTTTTTTGCAAGTCGCGTCAATCTGCGCATGTGCAGTTGGGTGTAGTAAGTAAAGTGGCCATTTTGGGGAAGAGAAGGAAGGTATTTGGTGTAGCGATGGACCACTATTGCTCCGAATGCATCGTGTGAGGTGTCATTTTGTAGCTCTCGGGGTGTAGAGCCCGATTTGACGGATATTCACTGCATTTGTGACGTCATCGGTGACGTCATCAGTACGAGTAGTAGCCAAAGTGGGCGTTTTGTGGCTCTGAAGGAAGGTATTTGGTGTAAAAATGGGCCACGCGAAGCTCAACGCTTCAACGCCATGATGAATTAGCCCAACATCTCTGTCATGGAATTGCCACCAATACATCGAAATGCAGTGACGCCCGTCAACGCCCGTCGTTACGCCTTAACACCCTAGCATAACACCTTGACGCAATGATATAGATCGGAGAGAGAAATACAACAACAACAAAGATGGCAGAAGAGAGAACAACAAGTTTTTTCATATAGTTTATTCTCCCCAATGTTACATCATACCCACGCTGGGAGAAGCCGCGTTAGGTATGTTTCCAATACAAGTCTGTCATACTTGTTCTCGCTCGTTAGACGTATTCTCAGCTGCTCTTGCCCAATCAGAAGTCGCCATTTCAGAAAGTTCTATCTTCGGCCATGTTCGCTCTGAACCGTTTGTTCTAATCGTCATCGGGCAGGCCAGGATTCCGTTGAGGCAACATATCCTCAGATACTTTTATTGCGCATTCTGAGTATCTATCAGTGCATGGGTGAATACATTCAGGGGGAGCTCTTGGAGATCGGAGAGGCTTACGCAACATCTTTGAGGCGTCCCCAACGCCTGTCTTAACGCATGGGCGCACTAACGACGGTGAGTGAGTGAGTGAGTGAGTGAGTGAGTGAGTGAGTCTTCCGGTTTCGGTCACGTGGCAGTAAAGATGGAAAAATCCGGATGTAAGATGAGGACCCGGATGTAAAACCACAGTACCCAGGGAAGTGACCTTTGACCCGGCGCTACTCGGAAGTGACGTCATCGTACGCAGGCACACACACACACATACCTGGTGCACCCGTACCCTGGTATACCCTATGCCCTACGGGCTATAGGGTTCAGGGTGCACCGGATATGTGTGTGTGTGCCTGCGTACGATGACGTCACTTCCGTGTCGAAGGTCACATCTCTGGGTTCTGTGATTTTACGTCCGGGCCCTCACCTTACATCCGGGTCCTCATCTTACATCCGGATTTTCCATGTTTACTGCCACGTGACCGGAACGGGAAGACTCACTCACTCCCTCCCTCACTCACTCAATCACCGTCGTTAGTGCGTCCATGCGTTAAGACGCGCATTGGAGACACCTCAAAGATGTTGTCTAAGCCTCTCCGAGCGCCAAGAGCTCCGGAGCTCCGAGCTCCGGAGCCCCCTGAATGTATTCACCCATGCACTGATAGATACTCAGAATGCGCAAACATGTATCTGAGGATATGTTGCCTCAACGGAATCCTGGCCTGCCCGATGACGATTAGAACAAACACTTCAGAGCGAACATAGCGAACAGAGCCGAAGATAGAACTTTCTGAAATGGCGACTTCTGATTGGACAAGAGCAGCTGAGAATACATCTAACGGGCAAGAACGAGTATTACAGATGCAATGCCGAATGACGGCCTCGTATTGGACAAGAGGCTACTTGTATTGTAAACATACCCAACGCGGCTCCTCCATCGTGGGTATAATGTAACATTGAGGAGAATAAACTATATGGAAAAACTTGTTGTTGTTGTTCTCTCTTCTACCATCTTTGTTGTTGTTGTTGTTCTCTCTCCGGTCTATATCATCGCGTCATGGTGTTATGCTAGGGTGTTAAGGCGTAACGACGGGCGTCAGTGCATTTCGATGTATTGGTGGCAATTCCATGAAAATCAGAGCTTTTGGGCTAATTCACCAGGGCGTTGAAGCGTTGAGCTTCGCGTTGGCGGGCGTTGCTACAAGATGCCACTTCACATGACGCATCCGGACTAGGGATGGTCCATTTTTTTACACCAAATACCTTCCTTCACCGCCAAAAAACGCCCACTTTGGCTACTACTCGTACTGATGACCTTACCGATGACGTCACAGATGCAGTGGACATCCTTCAAATCGGGGTCTACACCCCGAGAGCTACAAAATGACACCTCAAACGATGCATTCGAAGCAATAGTGGTCCATCTCTACATTAAATACCTTCCTTCGCTTCCCCAAAATGGCCACTTTACTTACTACACCCAGTTGAGCATGCGCAGATTGACGCGACTTGCAATAAAAAAACACGCTATTCCGACTCTATCCCACACAAGCTTCACTTTGGCACCTCCCACCACCCATTTGGACCACTAGTGTTTCATATAGGCCCAAAAATGTCTATTTCCATACCACGGCCTGCCTGCGCGCATGCGCAGAATGACGATATTCCTACCCCACATCGACCCAGTCGGATGCTCCCTCACGTGTGCTTCACATTGATACCTCACTTGACTCCATCGGGCCAATAGTGGCCCACCTAAACCCCAAAACGTCTATTTCCATTCCCGTTTCCCACAATTCCCTGTTTGCGCATGCGCAGAATGTTGAAAAGGAACGACACACTTGCACAGGCGGATGCTCCTTCACGAATGCTTCACATTGATACCTCACTCGACTCCATCGGACCATTAGGTGTTCACCTAGATCCCAAAACATCTATTTCCATACTCTGTCTACTGCGTATGCGCAGAATGTTGAAAACGAACGACACACTAGTCCAGGCGGATGCTCCCTCACGATCCCATCGGCCCAGTAGGGACCCACCTAGGCTCAAAAACGTATATTTCCATACCCTTTTCCAACAAATCCCTGTCTGATAAAAACATGCAAAGCTGTTTCGACTAACTTCTGGGTCATTCGGGAATGGGAATATGAATGGTCTAAGCTGATCCTTATGACCAACCTCAAATTAAAAATAGTCATTCTGAAAACTTTTCTGAGTCATCCGGGAGATGGGCATTTGACTAATCTAAATTAGCCAGTTTGACGAAAAAACGTTTTTAATGAGTGTGTAGGAAAAACATCACCTTGAAACGTTTCCGGGTGGGGGGGGGGGGGGGGGGGGGAAGGAAATTTACTGTCTGTCCAGGATCTACAGGCAAAATCTGCTTCGCAAACACACCTAAACAGTTACGGTACAGTTCAATTCAGCGAACAAGTAGACCGTTCTTCACAGCAACCATGGAAACTGAGCAATACTACTCAGAACCTATACAGTACTGACCAGTTACTGTACTCAGAACCTATACAGTACTTACCAGTTACAGTACTCAGAACCTATACAGTACTGACCAGTGACAGCAATCAGAACCTATACAGTACTGACCAGTTACAGTACTCAGAACCTATACAGTACTGACCAGTTACAGTACTCAGAACCTATACAGTACTGACCAGTTACAGTACGCCTATTCAGAACCTATACAGTACTGACCAGTGACAGCAATCAGAACCTATACAGTACTGACCAGTTACTGTACTCAGAACCTATACAGTACTGACAAATTACAGTACTCAGAACCTATACAGTACTGACCAGTTATTGTACTCAGAACCTATACAGTACTGACCAGTTATATTACTCAGAACCTATACAGTATTGATCAGTTACAATACTCAGAACCTATACAGTACTGACCAGTTACAGTGCTCAGAACCTATACAGTACTGACCGGTTACAGTAGGCCTTCTCAGAGCCTATACAGTACTGACCAGTTACAGTACTCAGAACCTATACAGTACTGACCAGTTACTGTACTTAGAACCTATACAGTATTGACCAGTTTCGGACTGAAATTGTCAGTTCTTGGCTTTGCTGAACTGCTCAGTTAACAACTGTACAGCTCTGGCCTGGAGATTTTCGTACAATACCACTCAGTTACCATGGTTACTGTAGAGGATCATCAAGTGATAGGGATGTTCTGAACAGTAAACAACAATCAAGGTTTCTTTGTGTCAAAAGTAACAGTCAATCTTGGATTTACTTTAGTATACTATAAATGACACCCAGTAATGTCTAAAATCCCCAGCAATAAAAATGTAAAGGTCTCTTCGAAAAAATATATAACGTAATAAGTTAAAGAAAATGATTTACCATAATAGTGATGATGTTGACCAGAGATGGATAGACCACGTCTTCCAGCACAGGATTTCCAGTGTTCTCCAGTGCCATAATCACGTGTTTAAGCTCCTCTAATACCGTGGATTCTTTCTCTCGTACACCCTCACCGTACATATTTATCATTTTATGGAGCATCTTCCGTCGTTGCTTTAAAATAGTCCCAGCTTCAATGAAGATGGTTCCGCGACCAAATAAGGTGTATCTTAGATAAATAGTCTTTGGACGACTTGCAAAAATTTCTCCAAACTTCTCCGAAGCCATAGCTTCTCTAATCAGATCTGCACTGTTTATGACAACCACTCTTTCACCTAGCATGGTGACACTGAACATTTCACCGTAACGCTTTGCCATCTTGGCAAATGACAAATGGAATCTACCAGTGTCGACGTCGAAGATATTTCCAATTAAGGGCCATCCCTTAGGTCCTGGTGGAAACGTGTATTTTGTGTTTCGGCTGAGGAACCTGTAGATAAAATATCCTACGATGAGCAGTGTTAAATAAGACCAGAGATACTCCATGTTTAAGACGTGTCGGTTCGGTCTAGTTAAAATAGCTGATTATTCAATTTATCATCTATATATATCTCTCTCTATATAAAAGACTTCTAGGTTGAAAATGTCATGACGCACTAAACTGCATAGTTTGATAGCAGCTAACCAGTATATCTATTTATATATAAAATAAGTAGGCTAAACGGGTCAGCTCTGAACTTAACAGTGTTATCTCCCTGATCTATGCATCTTATTCATCCATTTTATATAACATGCCCACACCTGATTGAAGATGTAAACAGCAAGAACCAAAATATGATTATTTTGAATTTAAATCGAATAAATTTTAAAGTTAAACAATGTGTAAGAGTGATAATGATTCATGACTTACCATGGTGACTAATAATTTTCAACACACCATATTGACATATTTACACTTGCTGTAAAGTTTCACACATGATAAATATTCAATATTTCTTCAAAATTGCAGCTTGAAATTGTCGGACTTGCCTCTCCCGAAAGAAAATATATTGTATAATTAGCACAAATGGTAAATATTGAATTTTGGCTTTTCTAAATTGCAGCCATCATAAATGTTGAATATTTCTTCTAACTCGCAACGCAAATGATCGGACTGCCTCTCCCGATAGAAAATATATAGTATAATTAGTACAAATACTAAATATTGAATATAGTTCTTCTAAATCGCAGCTCCAAATTGTCCGACTGCCTCTCCTTAAAGAAAATATATTGTATAATTAGGACAAGTGCTACATATTTGCCTTGCCCCAAACAAGATATATTGAAGGCCAGGATTATTCTACCGTTCTTCCCGGGTAAAAACAGGGATTTTTAAGACAGTCACAAGTACATTGTCATTTGTGGTCTGTGCAACTCCAGTCAGACAATAAAATATTATTCTATCGTTCTTCCTGGTTAAACCACGCACATGGACTGGTGAATAAGGATGTTTAAGGCACTCCGAAATACACCTTGATTGCTGGTCTGTGCAACACCTCTGAGATCAGGGATTGTTCTATCGTTCTTTCTGGTTAAACAACGCGCATACGCTGGTATATAAGAATATTTAAGACAGTTGCAGGTACATTTTCATTTGTGGTCCACTCAGACAAAGATGCTACATATTTAAGTGCGAATCTATTCTAATTAGATGATATTATAAAGGTGCTAAATATTGAATATGTTGTCTTTTCTTCGAAAAGGTTCTTATGGATATTTAACTGCGAATTTCTTCTAAATCGTATACATTATAAAAGTGCTAAATATTGACTATAATTCTAATTAGATGATATTATAAAGGTGCGAAATATTGAATATATTGTCGTTCTGGGACGCCAGATAGATATTTAACTGCGAATCTTTGATAATTATATGATATTATAAGGCTGCTAAATATTGAATATATTGTCTTTTTTCAAACGTCAGATAGATATTTAAATGCGAATCTCTTCTAATCAGATGATATTATAAAGCTGCAAAATATTCAATATATTGTCTGTTCTCAAACGTCACCTACACAATTAAATGTGAATATATTCTAATTAATTGACATTATTAAAGTGATAAATATTCAATATATTGTCCTTTCCCCGACAGGATATTACAGATATTTTGGGCGAATCTCTTCTAACTAGAGTAAATTATAAAAGTGTTATAAATATTGAATATGTTGTCTTTTCTCCGAAAATTTTTTTTTGTAAAAATTTAACTGCGAATCTCTTCTATTTAGTACAGTTTATAAAGGTGCTAAATACTGAACACAATATCTCTTCGCAGACGCCAACTACGTGTTTAAGTACGAATCATTTCTAATTATATGATATTATAAAGATGCTAAAGATTGAATATATTGTCTTTTGTCGGACGCCAGCTAGACATTTAACTGCGAATATATTCTAATTAGATGATATTATTAAAGTGATACATATTCAATATATTGTCTGTTCTCAGACGTCACCTACGTATTTAAATGCGAATCTATTCTAATCACATGATCTTATAAAGCTGCTGAATATTGAATATATTGTCTTTTCTCAGACGCCAAGAGTACATTTAAGTGCGAATCTCTTCTAGTTAGATGTTTTTTTGAGATACGACCGCCAGAATTAGGGTCATCCAGCCCCAAACCTTAACCGCAAATTTCGGAGGTGGTCAATTAAACTGGCCCCGATTTTTTCCGATTAAAATTTCAAAAGGTGGTTTTGATATATTTGAGAGTCAAATATTATAAAAAAAACATTTTAAAATACGTCACAGGCCATTACTGGACCAGTCAGGAATAACGGTCAATCAATGTTCGCCGGAAGTCAAGTCCTAATAATAATAATCACCCAGAAACTACTTCAATGGAGGTTTGTGACCTATAGAGTGGAAAGATTTGGTGGACTTGAAAGATGTACATGGACGTTTAATGAAGCCTACAAGTTTTCATAACTGATAACAAAGGTTGGAACTATGGGTTGAAAACTTAAGATTACTAGAGATTAAAATACCTAAATCTTTCACCTCATCCACTCTCTTGACGAAAACATCATTAAAAACATGATTAAAAGTGACAACATTTCGCTTGTTCGTGAATGTGATCCCTAAACATTATACAATTATTGCATGTTATAGAGTGGGACATCACGATTTGTCAGCTCGAGACAAGTGATGTACAACGAGCGCGCAGCGCGAGTTGTACATCACTTGTCGAGAGCTGACAAATCGTGATGTCCCACTCTATAACATGCAATAGTTGTTTTATTATACCGAATGTCATATTTGAATAAAATGGGACTTTATAATCATGTGAATGAGGATTGTACGGTGAAATAAGCATATCGTGTTCAACACTGCGCGGACCGTTGTTGATTTCAAAACGCCGTGTCAAGATCAACTGTTCGACCTCGGCTTGTTTGTCGACTCAATCGCATAATTTGGAAGAGTAACGTTATCGGTGATCTTACGTACCTTTTCAAAAGATGTCAAATTTATTTCATTCAATTATCAAATCACATTCACCAATTTCTATCACCAACGGGCCGACGTATACACGTCAGGCCGACATATACACATCAATCTTCGTTTCGGGGAGTATGTTGGCGCGCGCGCTATGGGAGGCAACTCTAGCTTGGTCCGACAGATGTCGCCGTGAAATAAATGTCATGTCCAACGCTCTGCCGTGGTACATGACATTTATTCAACGGTAAGGCAAGATATGACTGCATAATCACTGAACATCACGATTTGTAGAATGACACGTGACAGGCTGTCAACCAATGAAAACATTACGAATTTACATGAGGTATAATAATTAGCGATATGGAATTCCAGTATTCATATTTTCCACCACGAAATGAAACAATGGAATAGAGATACAGTCTGGGTCAAAGATTTTGTGGTCTGGGCGATTTTGTAATTTCAAAAGTGGGGGTGGACTGGATTGAGTGCGATTTCTTTAACTTATATTTTCTTTAATATCACGCTCTTTCAGGAAATCTAATCAAGCCTTACCAGTCTTGAGTATTTATGTCGTCACGGTGACGTCAATCAAACATAGGCTATCTTTCGGCATAATTTTCCATGTGTGGTCATCTGAACTTTATACGTTGTAATGTTGCCATTCCCCATAATGCAGGTCTGTATAACTTGTGCTTCCGCACCAGGCCCTCCAGGCAAATTAGGGTTGTACCTTTATTACTAAAACTATCCGTTTAACCCTATCTGATCGGGGCTTTTTGGGCCCTGTCCTGGCCTTTTTTTGGGGGGGGGGGAGAGGCGAAATGGCACCCCATAATTATTTTTCTTACCTCTTGAGCTAGAAGGCTAAAATTTACCACACTATACCATTGGGTCAAGCTTTACCAGAAAATGTAAAAAAGTCCAAGATGGCCGCAGTGATGACGTCACAGTGACGTCATTTTCAAAAACGACATTTTTTGATCGATTTTTCGGGGTTCGTTTATTTGTGCAATTTCTCCGCAAAGAGTGCATGATAAATTAGTAAATATTAATGTAATGTCAAATAAAATAGTTTTTGCCCACTTTTCATCGGGGAAAAAGCAGAAATTTTGAAGAAATATGGCGAAAACATCGCTTTTCTGTTACCCCACGTGGCCGCCATCTTGAATTTACCCATTATCCTCTGCTCGGAGATGATGCAAATAGGCTCAAAATGACGCCAATATGATCAAATATAAAGTCACGGAGTTTCAGCATTTTTTGTGGTTCCGGAAATAGCGCAGAAAGTTTAGTAGGGGGCGGGGAGCATTTTACCCCCCCCCCCCTCCCCCACCCCAGGTCAGGTAGGGTTAAAATATCAGCCAATAAAATTCGTTTTTGGGCAATAGGCAACCTTCTTGGGATCTGGGTATATTTAGACGAAGGCGCAGTTTATGTAGAGAAAAAGCTGGAGGACAAACTCTTAGAAGTTCGAGAGGAAACAACTTGCTGGGGTCTCTTTAATCAAATCATTCACGCATAATGAACATCTGACTTCAAAGCAACCAGAAGGAGAGGAAATATAGGACGCATTACCTGACGCTTAATTCGTTCAAATATAGACATTTTCGGAGAGGTCATCATTCACGAATGTGCTCCGGAATATTTCCGATCGAAGTGGCCGGTATTCGTTGTGGTGTACAAGCTATCCGTCATGGCTCGGATTTGATAGACAAACCATGACTTGGGATGGTGAAGATTGCTCGTATAGCTCAAGCCATTGCTGTTAGCAGATTATGAAAATCTATGAAAATTGAGAGATTTCTGATCATAACGTAACACCTTTCGCTCATTTTGCATCTATTTGCATATCCAGTATTAAAAATGATGGTCAAATTCAAAATGGCAGCACGTGAGTTAATCTAAAAATCATGCTTTCCCTTGTTGCTTGTGTAGCTGATGGAGTGTATCAACTGTTTCTTGACGAAGACCATAAATATTTCATCAAGCTGGATGAGAAAATATTTCATCGAGTGGAGTGAAAAAATTGGTATTTTCACGAGTGGGATTTTCACCGGCGAATCCACGAGTGAAAATGCCAAATTTCTCATCCCACGAGGTGGTATCATGCACTTTAGTATCGATGACATCCAACAGATATCAGGAATTTTATTAGCTTTGTCCCCCAGCTAAACGATTTTTATGCCGACGACTGATGGTCTGGCCACACTACACTCTCGCCCGTGTCGCCATCGCTGTGCACGGTGCAGGCGTACGTGACGAGTGGTCCCATTGTCGCCATTCCCAGTATATGTGTATTTCTTATTCGGTTTAAGCCTTATTTTGTCTTATTTGATGTCATAATCTGGCTATCACAAGACATAATAATATACAAATCCTTTCCAAGTATTTAGTAAATCTAGAGGTTTAGATTAATTGTCCTCTCACTGTGACCAAGATCACATGTTTTTGTACAACAATATCGATATCTTCACTGCTTGTGGCGTCCTTTGTCATATCATCACAGTGATGATATATTTCATATCATCACTGCAATAAAATATCGCTTGTATACAATTGATAATTTTCACTATCTCACCAACAATTATACAATTAATGGTATTATTATGAGCTTATTGTGCAAATTCACCAAAACCGAGGGGTTTCGAATCATAGCTTAACACTTTGTGCACATTTAAATCTATTTGCTCAGTTCTCAGCTTGTAATATAATGGTTAAATTCAAAATGGTGGCCGTACGGTGTCATCCAAAAATCAAAAAAGGTATTATATTTAGTTACCGTACTTTTTTTAATTGAGCGGATCCCCACCATAGCTTATTACATTATTCACATTTTAATTCTATTGATTGACATAACCTTCGGCTCAAAATATAATTGTTAAGTTCATGCAAAGCTGTTTCGACTAACTTCTGGGTCATTCGGGAATGGGGATATGACTAGCCTAAGCTGATCATTATGACCAACCTCAAATTAAAGATAGTCATTCTGAAAACTTTTCAGAGTCATCTGGGAGATGGGCATTTGACTAATCTAAAGTCAGTTTGATCAAAGAAAGTTTTTTAGTGAGTGTGTATGAAAAACATCACCTTGAAAAGGACAAGTTGCAGTAAGATGGATTTCTGTCCTATAAGTGTTCCAGAAGAAAACAAAATTTTAATTTCAGCAGTGTAACTGCCAACTTTGAATACTTCAAAGTAAAACAGTAGCCGGTTATACACGAGAAAAATCAATCCAAAATTATGCATAATGTGAACGTAAATAGGATATAAAAACGTGCAAATGTGTGTTTTTTCACTTTTGGGGGAAATTTCCATAGCATATTCCTACATTCCTGAAAAAAACACCTCACAAACCAAATTCATTCTGAAAATAATTTCGTTATTATATAATAATGTTCCATTTGCGTTAATTTCATTTTGGTTCAAGAAGCGTTTTTTTGATAAAAATTGAAAAATCAATTGGTTGTGTTTTGCAACCTGGCACAAAGTGTTGCAATTCCAAATACGTCACTGGAATAAGCGGGTACCCAGTGGCCGTGTGATACATTCCTATGCTTTTGTGCGTTATAGTTGACATTTGTGAGTTCGAATCGCGTCGTTCACATGAACATTTTTTCGAGCTCATAACAACTTGAGATTATTTCCTCCGAATTATGAAGCAGAACAGAACTTTAAAATGTCTCCATTGATAATTAAAGTCATAGATAATATAATTCGAATGTGACAAAAGTTCTCTGCATATGCATGCAGTGTCACGGTAAACATGTATGCGCGTTGATTTCCTCTTCAGAGTTCAAGTCATCCTTTGAACCTTTTTTGTCAATTTTCCCTCGGATCTATTACGTTGAAGGCATCAAAGAAGCCAATTTACCTAATTTTGAGTGATCGGCTGCTGTCAGCATGAATGCCACTTTTGAAAAGGTGCGATACGAATTCTGTGTGAGTTTTACCATCAAGCCAAAAATGAGAAGTATCTGTTTCACAATTTCATTGGTCTCAAGATGGATGTGAGCATGATATAGACAAAAAGGTATCGATTTGTCCATGATGTAGAGGGTAGTGCTACAGATCTGCTCGAGGAAACAGTGAACCAGCAACACCCAAGTCTTCGCCTCCCGCACCCACAGCAGGCTCACACGACGTAGATGTTCCCGTGGACTGCGTTCTTCTTCTCTTTGCATGTGTCGGAACTGAATATTTTATTCTGGAGCCCTTTTAATGTT
Organism: Hanleya hanleyi; assembly: GCA_036873755.1. Lineage (NCBI taxonomy): Eukaryota > Metazoa > Mollusca > Polyplacophora > Lepidopleurida > Hanleyidae > Hanleya > Hanleya hanleyi. The sequence continues at coordinate 4,032 of JAVTVY010013715.1, read as the reverse complement.
GCGTTTAACAGGAGTTATTCGTTGCCCTAGCCATTTGATCGAAATCCACTTAAAAGATGGGCACGAAATTGACGAGAGCAGTTTAAAGAATCAAAATAAACTGAAACTGTCAGATAAATGACGAGGAAAATTGATTAAATACCAGACTGGAAAACATATATAGAGATATGTTGTGTGCGAAACGATAAATTCGTTTGGAGCGGCCTAACCTCGAAACTGGTGTGATTTATTTTTGGACATGGGATTCTACGAAAGCCGAGAGGGGACTTCTGACTTCCGACTTCTGACTTCTGACTCCCGACTTCCGACTTCAGACTTAGGATTTTGTTTTCTTTTTTAATGCATCTTAAATTATGAATCATGGAATAACATTATTATGGTATATTGTGCTTAAAAACCTGCTTGCATGTACTTATAATAAACAGATAACCATCGAAGTTTATCTTGAGCTATGTTCTGACTATTAAAATGCGATAACTTCTAATGTAAATCGAAATGCCCTATGTCACAAGTCAAAGGTGCTTCAATTACATAATATAATTGCACAGTTTGATACATTACGAAAAATCACATTTAATGCGCCCTTTCCACATTAATCGTTGGACAATGCTGTCTCGTCCCAGTGGCGGCAACAGGTGCACAGAACGTGGACCACCGCGTGATTTCCGGTTCGTTCTCATGATCCCTCTCTTATGTTTATAACATGGAGCGGGTTTTTTTCAACTGTTGATAACTGGTGTAATATGATAATATGGATCAAATATTCCTACTACCCCAAGAAAGGCCTAAGTTGATTGATCGGTTTTATTGAATGTGGATCTATTATCAATGGGAGGGAGTTTAGCTCGGTCATACCATAAGATCGTACCATTAGCTCATATAATTGACTTGCATTTTTTTCTATCAACATATTTCACTTTTCCAAAATCTTGCCTCCTTCTTCAAAGCGTTAACTTGATTATTTTGATTTTGACCACTGACTTCGGACTTCCGACTTCTGACTTCTGATTATTTTGATTTTGACTACTGACTTCCGACTTCTGACTTCCGACTTCTGACTTCTGACTTCCGACTTCCGACTTCTGATTTGGACATCCCTTCACTCCTTGCAACTGTACCTTTACATACATGATAATAATACCTATATTTCCTTCTGTGGCTTTGTGCATTGGTCTTTCTGATTACTGGTATCGGCAATTTAAAAGGGAACCCCAATGTTCTAGGCCCAGTTTTAGGCCACGGTTACAGAGACATTGGGTTTGAAGTTTAAATCTGCTATTGATGGAATTTATGGCAAATGATATTTGGTGATGTCACCAAATGAACTCAAGATATTTGTCACAAAGCTACATGTGTAAGTCTAATCTCTTTCTGTGTAATATTGCTTATTTATAGCATCATGAAAACTAGTTCTAAAAAGTTCTAAGTATTTCTAGAAAAACGGTTCCCATATCAACAGTTTACAAAGGGCTTTATTTTGGAACTTGCACGGGTTATGATATCTTATTAACGAATATGGAGTAATAAAGGTCTATGCGTTTCATATTTATTAAAATTCATTTCAACTAACACACCTCCTTACACAAGTTAATGGACTGCAAAGGTATCAGAATCCTAAATATCCTCATTTGTCTATCTAATTAACTCATCAATACCTCATTTGCATATCAAATTTTACCAGTTCCAGAAAGCTTCTCATCAACCAGGGGAAATATTTTCATACAAAAAAATGAAGAACAAAAATCACAACACTGGGGCAATTTCAGAAATATATGGCAACAAAATACCTCTCCCACAAAGTTTTAATTTTCCATTTGAGTTCTCCTTTAAGTAATCAAAATTATCAAGAGTTTTGGAGAAGGGATGGGAGAGAACTAAAATGCCTTGGTAAAAACAATATTTATATCATTTGTTAACTATATTTGGGAGTAATGGTACGATCTTATGATATGATTTGGCTTGGGCTTGACAAAATTAGGTTTAGTCTTTTTGTGTGTCCTAGCATCTAGGAAAGTAGAAAATCGTAAGTAATATTTGAATAATCGATAAATATAATGACATTCCCTTTTCGCATCGATGCGAAAATTATCATTCTATATTATTCGATAATGCTTTGGAAGTAATCGTGATCAGTTGAATAGAAATTGTGCAGTTATTTTATGTAATCGAGTCGTATTTGTCTGTGGCATTGGGTACATCACGCTACCACATTTTTTAAAAATATTTATTGGGGGAGGGAGCGAAATGCCCCCCCGCCCCGCCCCCTGGACAGATCCTAAAAAGCCCAGGCCAGATAGGGCTAACCCAGAATATATTTTATGGATAATGACTGGTATATTTTCGACCTGAAGTTGCCAAAATTATCATAAATGTAAGCTTATTAGTCCTTTATTGGGATAGTTAGTAGTATAGAGCGAGCAAATTGATAGAATAGCGCGTCACTGCGCATGCGCAGAAAAAAAAATGGGGAGGATTTGGGGAGGTTTTGTGGCGGTATTGTGGCGGTGTGCGCAGGAGTGTTGTGCGCAGGTATGACGTCACTTCCGGTTGGGGTGAATGGGGCGTGACCTTGGGGGCATGTATTTCTCCGCGGTGATGCGGTCTGGTGGTGATGCGGTCTGCCTCCGCGGACCGAAAGTAGTCCCAAACCCGTGGGTTTTCGTGGAAGTGTTCGGCAATCTGTAGGGACCGCTAGTGGACCGATGGGGTCGAGTGAGGTATCAAAGTGAAGCTTAGGTGAAGGGGCATCTAATGGGCTGGCTGTGGGGTTGACATATCGGCCTTCTGCGCATGCGCGGCGGCCAAAGGGTATGAAAATAGCCTTTTTGGAGCTAGGAGAGCCCCTAATGATGCAATGGGGTCGAGTGAGGTATCAAAGTGAAGCATTCATGAAGGGGCATCTAATGGACTGGGTGTGGGGTTGACATATCGGCCTTCTGCGCATGCGCGGTGGCCGAAGGGCATGAAAATAGCCTTTTTGGAGCTAGGGGAGCCCCTAGTGGACCGATGGGGTCGAGTGAGGTATCAATGTGAAGCATTCATGAAGGGGCATCTAATGGACTGGGTGTGGGGTTGAAATAGCGGCCTTCTGCGCATGCGCGGTGGCTGAAGGGTATGAAAATAGCCTTTTTGGAGCTAGGGGAGCCCCTAGTGGACCGATGGGGTCGAGTGAGGTATCAATGTGAAGCATTCATGAAGGGGCATCTAATGGACTGTGTGTTGACATATGGCCTACTGCGCATGCGCGGTGGCCGAAGGGTATGAAAATAGCCTTTTTGGAGCTAGGGGAGCCCCTAGTGGACCGATGGGGTCGAGTGAGGTATCAATGTGAAGCATTCATGAAGGGGCATCTAATGGGTTGGGTGTGGGGTTGAAATATCGGCCTTCTGCGCATGCGCGGTGGCCGAAGGGTATGAAAATAGCCTTTTTGGAGCTAGGGGAGCCCCTAGTGGACCGATGGGGTCGAGTGAGGTATCAATGTGAAGCATTCATGAAGGGGCATCTAATGGACTGTGTGTGGGGTTGACATAGCGGCCTACTGCGCATGCGCGGTGGCCGAAGGGTATGAAAATAGCTTTTTGGAGCTAGGGGAGCCCCTAGTGGACCGATGGGGTCGAGTGAGGTATCAAAGTGAAGCATTCATGAAGGGGCATCTAATGGGTTGGGTGTGGGGTTGACATATCGGCCTTCTGCGCATGCGCGGTGGCCGAAGGGTATGAAAATAGCCTTTTTGGAGCTAGGGGAGCCCCTAGTGGACCGATGGGGTCGAGTGAGGTATCAAAGTGAAGCATCCATGAAGGGGCATCTAATGGACTGGGTGTGGGGTTGAAATATCGGCATTCTGCGCATGCGCGGTGGCCGAGGGGTATGAAAATAGCCTTTTTGGAGCTAGAGGAGCCCCTAGTGGACCGATGGGGTCGAGTGAGGTATCAAAGTGAAGCATCCATGAAGGGACATCTAATGGACTGGGTGTGGGGTTGAATTAGGGTGATTCTGCGCATGCGCGGTGGCCGAAGGGTATGAAAATAGCCT
>JAVTVY010013712.1:0-51583 GCA_036873755.1 Hanleya hanleyi | reverse complement strand
ACAGTTTTGCTTGAATAACAATTGTTTTTAGTCTTAAATAGATTTGTGCCAGTACTCGAAATATCACGTTTCACCAATTGTTTCCATGCACATAATTAATAAGAATAGATTTCGTAATCCTATTACCCAAGGAAACACTGGATTCGAACTGTGTTCAACTGTAACACTTGGGACAACGTCTCCACCTGGCTGTATTAAGCTGGGGAAACAGACTGGCTTGATGCCTCAACTGGGACGACGTGTCGGACTGGGACCACGTGTCGGACTGGGACCACGTGTCGGACTGGGACGACGTCTCAGACTGAGACAACGTGTCAAACTGGGACAGCGTGTCGGACTGGGATGACGTGTCAGACTGGGACGACGTGTCAGACTGGGACAACGTGTCAAACTTGGACAACGTGTCAGACTGGGATGACGTGTCAAACTGGGACAACGTGTCAGACTGGAAGAAGGTGTCAAACCGGGATGACTTGTCAGACTGGGACAACGTGTCAAACTGGGACGACGTGTCAGACCGGGACAACGTGTCAAACTGGGACGACGTGTCAGACTGGGACGACGTGTCAAACTGGGATGACGTGTCAGACTGGGACGACGTGTCAGACTGGGACGACGTGTCAAACTGGGATGACGTGTCAGACTGGGACGACGTGTCAGACTTATATTCCAAAAGTGTTCCTAATAACAATTTGCAGGAATAATATCAACTTCTGGATCAATAATTCAACTTGGTTTGGAACTTTTCACTGAATACTTACTTCCATATATACTCCTTAATTTGGGACTTATTTCAATTAGGGAGATGTTATTCGGATGATGTCTCCGAGATCAACTGAGCAATAATGCCAAAACTGCTCCTATTTATAGGGCTAACTTATGAATATTCATGAGTGACACAAAATCAATCCGATTGGACAGGACAGAATTATGAAGCAAACTGTCACTCCACTCATGAAACTCCGCCCACAGTAACCATAGCGGCAAAAATGGCTATAGAAAACCCAGAAAAGATGGCAAAAATCCTACCCTATATGTGTTTTGAATCAACAAACGCTTCAAGCAATGTCTAAACCAGGGGAAACAACTTATATCAGGAATAAGACTGACGTAAAAAATTCCAGTTAATTCCCCTAACATCGCTCAAAATCCAGTTTGAACCAGAAAAGGAGGTAGTAAATGTCACCATTACGTCAGGCGAAGACAGCAAATATGGCGGTAATTACGGATTTTGCAGGAATGTTTACGGACAAAATCCACAGAAATGGGAAATCTGACAATCTTTTACGAATGCAGATTGTGACAATAATGAACCGGGACACCTGAAGTTACAGGATTTTACCATGTGAGTACTGGCACATATCTCAAAATAACCATTTGTCATGAAAATGTCCACCGAAATATTTGACAGAAAATATCTGTATAGAATAACATGGCGTAGCGAGGCGAAATCGGGCACTCTTGACACCTGCCGAAAATAATTAATTTCTCCGTGAATATGTGAGATGTAGACTGGAAATTTGGAGGACAAGTCCCTTATCCTGTTCTGAACATATATGAAAGAATATTTTATAATAAAACTTCAAAGAATTTTTATAAACTTACGATTTGTATGGCTTGGTAATTTCTGATTTCTGGCGTTCCAAATATGATATAGTGCAGGTGAAAACGAGGCTCCCGCAGATAAAATAATATATTTTAAAAAATGTGGAATAAATTTACAGTTGGAAGTGATTTCGCCACACTACCCCCAACGACAAAGACTTGCTCGTCCCCGAGCAAACTATTAAAAGAGTAGATCTTCTCCAAAGAAACAGGTTACCACTTTAAAGTTCAAGAGTGGAAGATTAGATGATGAACCTACCAGTAAGTACCAGTAAGTGATAACAATTAGAGATATTTAGCACAGTTTCTCAATTCTCCAATAAATGTATTAAAGTTCAATCTCGTAACTTTGAAAAGTTCAATCTTGTAACTTAAAAAGTTCAATCTCGTAACTTTGAAATGTTCAAACTTGTAACTTGGATATGTTCACACTTGTAACTTTGAAATGTTCACACTTGTAACTTTGAAATGTTCACACTTGTAACTTTGAAATAGTGTCTCCCAATACTAATGTTACTTCAAGAAATGTTGCAGATAATTTTGAATTTTGAAGCAATTTTGTTAATGTTTCTCAAAATGTTTGTAGGTTCACAAGAGAGTCAAGAAGTTATGGACGACTTTGCCCGCACAGTGGACAACCACTGTCACACTGGATGACTTCCTGGGTGACTTCGCGGCCATCAGGGTACCTTGTATATGTAATGGTATGAATGTGGCGCATTCCATCCTCCCGTGGTGTGATTATCGTTGTAATGGGTTGAACACTGCTCATGACTGCTGGAGTTGAGATCGGTGTTGGTCGACTCTGAACCGTAGCTGTTGTGGCTGGACTTGATGTCGTGACAACAGACGCAGCGAGATGACTACCAGATATTGCCAGAGAGACAGGTTCAGCATTTTCCTCAGATGTGTTGGACTGGCTGAAGGACTGCACAAATTCGTCAGTTGTGGTTGTTATTGGCATCTCTTCAGCTAGTGTCGACTCAGGCAAAGTAAGATCATGAACTGGCAGACCAATTCCCAATTCATGGAAAATTGGTGGGGGTGATTCACATTGGACCCTTGGCAACCCAAATTGTGACCCTGGTGATGAAAATGGTGAAATCACCAGAGGAGACATGGGCCTTGAAACTGGAGCAGTCCCCTCATCCCAGAGGGGAGTTCCCGGACTTCTCGGAGGAGCCCCTAGCGCTGCAGGAATTGCCCTCTTGGGTTTCCTCGGAACATTATTTGTAGCTGGCTTGGATTTGGCAGGGTGTGCTTTGTCGTTTCTCACCCAAGGGGTGTTGGGGCATTGCTCCAAGTGGATTACCCAGCTGGCTTGGTCCGATAATAGTACCCGGCAGTAAGGGCATGCCTCGGAATCTCGAACACATGTTTGGCGATGTCGGTAAAGGGATGACCGCGAATTGAAAACCTTCCCACAGGTACATGTGTGTATTCCTCTCCCACCACCTTTATTTTTGTCCGCCATTATATTTCGGATTGAATGCTGCAAATATTTAAAGATTGTTATTAGCTAGGCTTCAGATGTATCCTCGTTAATTTTATGTACTAATAAAATACAGTTTGCATTAGTCACGTCAGTCTTGTGTCATTTCTTTCTTCACTATTTAGCGGCGTCTCCTCGTGATGATGTACACCATGGAGTAAATTTCACACCCTCGTAGGGTTTCAATCCGTCAAAATGAACCACTTTCGGTTTGGACAGAGCAGTGCGTTGTATGCGATAGACTGTGTCATCTAGTTTGCTAATCACCAGATATGGTCCTTCCCAATGAAGAGAAAGCTTCGGTGAAAGATTCTTCTTCCTGGCCTTTTGATGTAGCCATACAACATCACCAACTTTGTACGGACTACCCTTACAGCTCCAATGTACGAGTTGTCACAGCGAAACAGCTCACCAATTACCAGTATACGAGTTGTCAGAGCATTTCCATCATAGCTCTAGATTTGTATCTAATACCGCTTATGCCGGTGCTAGGGGCCGTGTGGTCATACCATCCAAGTTGCCACATGAACAGGTACAATAAAAGCGTACCTGAGATACAACACATATCACGAATCGTTAGATTCTTGGTATGTGCTTTAGAATAGGTTAACCAGAAGACTATTCTGTGAAGTCATGTGACGCAGTCAGTATGTCGGCACCTCTTCCCACTACCCTTATATGTGTTGTAATAATAGCGTTTCTGTCGAATGTTACTTTGCGACTGGCATTCTCGTGCTCTCTCATGAGCAACCTCGAGACGTTCTCGTAAGACTTCTGCATATTCTGTAGATTCGATAGATGCAGCTTCAGGAGGTCTTCCAGTTATTAGGTCAAGTGGCAGCTCCACTTCACGACCCAACATCATCCTATTTGGGGTGTGTTGATTCACTTCATGAACTGATGACCGGTATGCCATGATTGCAAAGGGAAGTTGCTCATCCCAATCCTTTTGATTCAGCTTCACCATCATGGAGAGACGATCCTCAAGAGTACGGTTAAATCTTTCCACTAATCCATTTGATTGAGGATGATACGGAGTGGTTCTGGTTTTCTCAATTCCCAAAAGTAGACAAACTTCCTGGAAGAGGTGGGACTCAAAATTAGTACCTTGGTCAGAGTGCATCTGTCTTGGAACTCCAAACCTGCAGATGAACTCTTTCACCACTTTATCTGCGACAGTTGTGGCTTCTTGATCTCGAATAGCATACCCTTCTACCCATTTAGTGAAGTGATCTGCTACCAGCAAGATGTACTTGTTTCCTTTGTTGGTGCGAGGTAATGGACCAATAACATCTATCGAAACCCGTTCCATTGGAATACCAACCCGGTATTGTTGCAGTGCTGCCTTCCTCCGTTGGGTGGGTGCTTTACGCCGGGCACAAGTGTCACATTGTCGACACCAACTTTTTATGTCATCTTTCATGTGAAACCAGAAGTACCTCTGTTGGATTTTTGGTAAGGTTTTTGCTACCCCTAGATGTCCACCTGTCTTGGATGCATGCAAGTGGTGGAAGACCTCCTTACGGTAAGCTGGAGGAAGGATCATCTGCCAGTGATGTGTCAACCCATCCGAAGATTCCCATCGGCGGTAAAGTATTCCATCTCTAAGAGAAAGACGCTCCCAGGCTGCCAAAAAGAATTTGGTCCCAGAACTTCTTGAAGAGATGTGCATCCAATCTGGTCGTGTTGGACTGGACTTCTTTGCAGTGATGACCCATTCCAGATCCATGTCCTGCTCTTGTGCTGCGATAATCTTCATGATATCATTCATGGGATGTTTCTTTGTTTATAGAGTTGCTTGAATTTCTCATTAAAAATATCTATGTGAAATTTGGCAACACAATATATCAGCAGCATATAGGTATTCCAATGGGTACTAATTGTGCACCCCTGTTGGCTGACCTGTATCTGTTCTCTTATGAATATGACTATATGCTGGCGCTTTCAAAAACCGATCCACTCAAAGCCCGTTCCTTCTCATTCACCAAACGCTATATAGACGATCTTCTCGCTGTGGATAATCGCTATATAAATGACGCAGTGAAGGATATATATCCACCTTCACTGGATTTGAAGGAAACTACAGATAGCCCTACAGGCACATCTTATTTAGATCTCTATCTCTATAAAAATGAAGCGGGCATTCTCTCTCGTCGACTTTATGACAAAAGAGATGATTACAATTTCGACATCGTAAACTATCCCTTTCTGGATAGTAATATTCCAGTGGGACCTGCATATGGCGTATACATATCTCGCTTAGTAGCATTTGCTAGATCCTGTGTTAAATGTGATGATTTTAATCAACGTCACAAAACATTGTTGCAGAAACTTATAAAACAGGGCTATTCCACCAAGCGCCTCCACTCAAAGTTTTCAAATTTGGCGATACATATCGCATGCTGATAGCAAAATACGAACGTAGCGTGCAAGATCTATGGCGCTACGTTTCGTAACATGTGTCTAATTCCGCTTAACCGGGGCTAGGGGCCGTATGAGCCCATGTACTTCAAGATCCTCATGGTACTCATATGAACAGTCACAATCAAAGCGTGACTGAGGTACATCATTTTTAGATGACGACTCTATAACGAATATTATGGATTAAGAATACTGATCAGCGATACGGATTTGATATTTTGGAACATCATGATGTCTTGCCGGCATCATTGAAAATTGTTGACCGCTTTCTCTTGCAGGAAACAAGCCTATGTTTATGTATACTTTTGTCTTTTTGAATTTGGTGCTAATACTGTTATATGGAAATGGAATAGGTCTTTGGATTATGGACGCGGATATTCTCTAATGGACGACGGCTGGATTATGAATGACGGACTAGACGCTTGTAATTCTCATTGGACCAGAGATCTGATTCGCTGTCCATTGGTGGAGCTGGATTATCTTGACATGGGACTGTTGGTTGTAATTGTAAGTCTGCAGCCTGACTTCTGGTTGTAACTGTAGATATTTGTACTCGGTTAGAACTTGTCATCTTTGTTCTGCGAAATTTCTTCGGACTTCTCTCCTTGTAACCCCAGGACTTAGGTAGCCATTTGATCTTCGTGATGATTGTTCCAATTGGTCCGGAATGGTCTGTTTGGATGGCCACATCTACAGTGTCGAGATTGGAAGCTGTGTCTTGTATACTCATGACATAGCCCATCTTGTCACACCATTTGCAGGGTTTCCTGGACAAGGCATCTGCATTGCCGTGATACTTTCCTGGTCTGTGGGCAACTTCAAAGTCATATGTACTCAATAGACCCAGCCATCGTGCCATCTGGCCTTCTGGTTCTTTGAAATTCAACAACCAACGGAGTGCATTATGGTCCGTTCTGATGGTGAAATGGCGGCCATAGAGAAAATGCTTGAAATATTTGACGAAGAAAAACACTGCTAGTAATTCTCTTCTGGTGACACAATAGTTCCTTTCTGCCTTGCTGAGAGCACGACTGGCATAGGCGATGACCTTTTCCTGTCCTTCTTGCATTTGTGACAACACCGCCCCAATACCAGTTCCACTTGCATCTGTATCTAAGATGAAATCACCATTAGAGCTGGGATAAGCCAAAATGGGACTCTGTGTCAATCTGTTCTTGAGCTGCTGGAAGCATTCTTCACACTCGTTTGTCCATTTGAAATCTCTGTCATTTTCTGTTATCTGATGTAGAGGTCTCGCAATTACAGCAAAGTTCTTGATGAATCTCCTGTAATAAGAGGCAAGTCCAAGAAAGCTTCTTGTTTCATGCACAGAGGTTGGAACTGGCCAATTCTTAATTGCATCAATCTTCTCTGGATCAGTAGAAATACCATCAGCTGACACAACATGGCCCAAATAATTTACTGGTTGTTGAAACAGATGACATTTCTTTGGTTTGAGTTTGAGATTTGCTTCACGGAATCTATTGAACACTATCTTGAGATTTGTAATTGCGTCATCAAGAGTTTTTCCAAACACTATGACATCATCCAAATATACTAGACATATTTCCCATTGGCACCCAGCGAGTACCATCTCCATCAGTCGTTCAAATGTTGAAGGTGCATTGCTCAATCCAAATGGCATCACCTTGAACTGCCACAGCCCACTGCGAGTGACAAAAGCGGATTTTGATTTGGAAGTTTCGTCTAGTTCTACTTGCCAATATCCACTGGCCAGATCTAATGTGGTAGACCATTTTGCTCCATAGAGTGAGTTGAGTGTGTCATCTATTCGAGGTAAGGGGTATGCATCTTTCAGGGTGACCAGGTTCAGCCTACGATAATCCACACAGAATCGCGTACTCCCATCCTTCTTGGATACTAACACAATCGGTGACGCCCATGGACTCGTTGACCTTTCAATGACACCTCTGTCTAACATATCCCTTATTTGCTTATCCGTTTCGTCTTGTTTATGCATCGGAAGTCGTCGAAATGCTTGTCTCAGTGGTGGTGCATTGCCAGTATGAATCGAATGTTTTATATCTTTGGCTCTCCCAAGATCTGCATCAGACTTGGCAAAAATGTCAGAATATTCAATCAGTAGCGCTTTGACCTTGCATTCTTCACTGGGATCCACTTCTTGTATACCCTGTTTGTATACGGATTCCAAATGCTCTGGTAACTCGGTACTGTAGAGAGCCATATCTACACTGCAAACAAGAGGATGCTCTGTCTCAGAATTCCCCATTGAGACTTCATTCTCTTTACTCAAAACTTCAGTGACAGATATAACAGGACTCAATACAGCACCTGTAGTTCCTTTATATAGCACCTCTGGTTCTGAACCAGTATTCACCACCCTTAATTGACAGCATATTCGTTCAGTGTCCACGAGAGTTCTCCCTACCAACAATTCCTTATTTCGTAAACCATTTGGTGGTGGTTCACATATTGCCCATTTTCCTGTAATGTCCCTGCAGGAAATGGTACTTGGAATTAGCATTTGATGTCCCGGTGGTATCACTGTTGTTTCATCAACAACCAGTCGACAATAAGTAGATTCTTCAGACTGCCGCTTGCATAGGATTTGTTGTTGACCGCAAGTTAAACATCCTCGCTTGGGATGAATCTCACAGTTGTACTTTGTTAGGAAGTCCATTCCCAGGATACCATCACCTTTAATGCCTGCGATTATGACATCAACATTGCATGGAGAATCCAAAATACCAATGTCCATTTCGCAGACTCCGACGATATCAAGTGGCCGATGATCTGCTGTCAGTAAACATAGGGAAGTGGGTTGTATCTCTGGCCTGTTTTCAGACGTTAATTTGTCGAATATAATCTTGGATACAGTGGTAACACAGGCCCCAGTGTCAACTAAAAATAAAATGTTCTGATTCCCAATATGGCCAGACACATACAATCCAGTTCCTAGGTTCGGGTCTCCTATCTCTAGCACGGCGTTGACACCTTTCTCTGCTTGTATTGGCTGATAGGAAGAAAACATCCCCATTTTACCACATTGTTGTTCCCAATATTCAAAGTTTTCTAATTCCTGTAAACAGTTTATGGATTGCTCTACTTTCCGGGGCATCGGTGTATCTACAACCGTTCCGGGCCCCGGCTGGACGGTTGTTGCCCATTTCCCGGACGTTGATAGTTTCCATCTCGCCGTTGTGGACAAAAACGCTTGGTATGACCCTTTTGGTGACACAGGAAGCACTCGATCATAGCAAATGATTGCCTCCCCTGAGACTGAAACTCTCTTGGTTTCCCTTCACTGGAACAGGACATCTTCTTTATCGTCTCTTCCAGGTCATTAATTCGCTTGTTCAAGCTATTCTCAGATGCAGAAACCTCCCTGACATGTTTACGGGTTGTTGCACCTCCTCTTTGATCTTCCATTTGCCGATAACCCTCTAGTTCCAGGGCTAAAGTGACAGCCTGTTGCAGACTGGCTGGCTTCCCTTGATAGATCTGCATCCTCATCTCAGAATCTTCAAGTGCATCAATGAAATGAGTTTTCGCCAGTCTTTCTTGATGCACTGTAGTCATACCTGGATAGGCCAATGCTGTTAGTTTCCGTATGGCCTGTCCCAGTTCCCTCAGGGTTTCTTTATTCTTGCGACGCCTTGCTCGCAGTTCTGCCAGGTATAATTCTGCCTGCTCTCTTGGTCCAAATCGGTTGCCTAGCACTTGAACCAGCTTATCAAAATCCTGCTGTTCCCTCTCTGATAGAGTACATGCCAGTTGTCTTGCTGGACCTTGTAGATGCGTAAACAAGAAGTCGGCCTGTTCATCTTTCTTCCACCTGTTGATCCTTGCGATGGTATAGAAGACTTGGATATATTCATTCCATGGTGTTTCACCATTATAGAATTCGGGTTTGAGTTGACGACGATTGGAACGTTTCACGTGAGACGCATCGCCATGTCCAATCTCACGTGGAGATGATCTCGGAGACATATCCGGTTCCTGATCTTCTGTTTGATCGTCAGGAAGATTGAATGTGATTTCTGGATCACTGTCTGCATCACAAAGGTTCTCATGGCCGTTCTCCATCTTGAACTCCTTCAATCAGTCAGTAAAATACAACAGATGAGATGATACGACAATCCCACCGCTGCCACCATTTGTAGCGGGACACGGGTTATACTTGAGGGACGGAATCCATGTGGACACTATCAAGAACTCTTTGTATTATTTTTGACTCATAAACTCTAATGGTAGCGAAATTCCAGCTGGTCTAATCGATTTCAATATTTCGGACTGTTCACTATAACCACTTCTAGTCTCTCTCATTCACTTGGAGACGCCGCTACAGTGGGATTCGTCATGAGTCAGTTGTTGTGTCAATGTCTCATTTATCATTCACTACTCATCTGCATATCATAATGTACTAAACTCTTCAATGACTAAATTAAGTCTGGTTTCAAAGTTCAACAAATAACAATAACAGTTTATTTAACGTATAATACAGAGTGCCATGAGATGGGACTGCGTCCAGAAAGTTTATCACAGTTTTGCTTGAATAACAATTGTTTTTAGTCTTAAATAGATTTGTGCCAGTACTCGAAATATCACGTTTCACTCAAGGCGTATTATCTGCAAACCTAATTTGATGAGAAGCTGAATGCACCCTCAACCTACTGTCCGGAAACCAAATTTGCCACCAGGTGTCGCCACCTGTAGGTGCAAGTGGGCGAAACGCAATCCCAAGCATCATCTCATGATATGGTACATGTATCAGCATACGAACTTTGGGAAGAATCTGAAGAGGGGTCTTCAAGGTATTGCCCGGAAACCAAATTTAAATTTGTATGCACAAGTGTGCGAAACACAATCTCAAGTAACATCTTATGACCTATGAATACCAAATTTAAGAAGAATCCGATGAGCAGTTGGCGAATTATTGCCAGAAACAAATTTCAAATTTTTCCACCAAGTGTCGCTATCAGTATGCAGAAGCAGGTGAAATACAATCCCAAGGGACATATCATGGCATGGTATCTGCATACCAAATTGAAGAAAAATCCGATGAGCGAAATCAAATTTAGATTTGCCACGAGGTGGTGCTACCTGTAAGCACAAGTGGGCGGAACGCAATCCCAAGCGACATCATATGTCATGGTATATTCATACCAGGTTTAAGAAGAATCTGGAGAGCGGTTCTCAAGTTATTATCCGGAAACAAATCTGGTATTTCGCCACCAGGTGGCACCACCTGTAAGTAAAAGTGAGCCAAAGGCAATCCCACGCAACATCCTGGCATGATACATGCATGCTAAATTTGAGGCGATTCCGATGAGCAGTTCCCAAGTTAATGGATGAAAACAAATTTTGATTTTAACACCTGGTGGCACCACCTATAGGCGCAAGTGGACGAAATGCAATCTCAAGCGGCATCTTAGGTCATGGTATTACCCGGAGACAAATTTGGGATTTTGCCACCAGTTGGCGCCACCTGTAAGTGCAAGTGAGTGAAAGGCAATCCCATGCAACATCTCCTGGCAGGGTACATGCATGCTAAATTTGAGAAGAAATGAGCATGCAGTTCTCAAGTTATTGGCCAAAAACAAATTTCAGATTGTGTCATCAGGTGGCGTCACTTTCTGAGCACAAGTGGATAACGCAGTCCCAAGCAACATCTCATGGCAAGGTACAACGTATATGCATGCCTAATTTGGGAAGAATTTGATGAGCCGTTCTCAAGTTATTGCCCGGAAACCAAATTTCGAGCGACAGTTCAAAGCGTTTCAAAGTTATTGCTTGCAGCACAAAAGAACGGAAAGGACCCTAGTGGCGCCACCTACAGGCACGCAATACCAATCAACATATTGGCACAAGGAATGCATATGCCAAATATTGAAGAAACTAGATACAGTCGATCGAATACGATTGAAGGCATGCCTTTTGCATCTTTAGTAAAGGAAACATTCATTATTTGTGAGAAAGTAAAAACGTAAAACATCATTAACATGGCCCCATAAGATACCTTGAGGGTAGGTACCCACACACCAAATTAAAAGAATCCATTACGGTCCAACAGTTACTATCCGGAAATGCTATTTTACCTTGGCCCTCAGGTAGCGCCATGTGTAGGCAGATAGGCATAAAAAATAATCCCAACAGAGATCTGGAGGCAAGATCCCTTGACATTGGAGATAGAAAATGTTAACTTGGCCTACAGGTGGCGCCACCTATGAGCAGATCGACAAGAAAAACAATACCAAGTGAAACCTTCAGGTAAGGTACATGTAAACCAAACTTGGAAAGAATTCATTCAAGTATTAAAAAGTTATTGTCCGGAAACATAATTTTAAATTTGCCCCCAGGTGGCACCACCTATATGTGGATCGGCATGAAAAACAATGCCAAACGCGAAATTGAGGTGCGGTACCTACACACCAAATTTGGAATGAATCGGTTCAGGTTTTCAAAAGTTATTGTCTGGAAACACTTAACTTAGCTTTCAGGTGGTCCCCCTATCAACATGAAAAACATTCTCAAGCCAGATCTTGAGGCAAGGTACCACCACACCAAATTTGGAAAGAAGGTTTTCAAAAGTTATTGTCTGGAGATGCAATTTTAACTTGGCCCGAGGTGGCGCCACCCAGAAGCGGATTGGCACGAAAAACAATTCCAAGAAAGATCTATAGACAAGACCCATTTACCAAATACAAAAACATGGCTGTGTGCCTGATAAATTGAAACCTTTTGGGGTTGCAATTATCCCAATATTATCCCAATATTGCAGACAACACACAAATTTCAGCTTCTGCCAAGATATATTGGGGATATATATGCTCAAACACAATATATGAGGGTCAAGCAAGGGCTAGTTTGGGAGATGGAGGGTGCGGTTCGGCGCCCTGGGGTGGGGACATGCTGTCCTTGAGGTAGTGGTAGGTGTGCTGACATGAAAGCCATAGAAAGCTCCCTGTACATGAAACAACCACACTGACAACTGCATGCCACCATCTGTCAGTCCGAAAAACGACAAGGTGGAATTCAATTCAGGAAATTGATCATATGCTCAGTGTGCACCCAAACGTTAGGAACTCAGTTGTAATTAATATAGTAAGTTAAACGTGTGGACACAAATGGTTCGTGCAGAAGCTTTAGGGTAAATCATATGATGTGACATACAACTATTTAATAGCAAAATTGAAGGAAATTTTGTCCTTCATTTAAGATGACATGAAATTCAAAAAGACAAAACAAAAAAACGGGTTCGGTATTTCATTTTATACATCTGAAATAAAATCTGATTCGTGCAAAAGCTTTAGGGTAAATCATATGATGTGGAATTCCGTTATTTGATAGCAAACTTGAAGGAAATGTTGTCCTACATTTAAGATGACACGAAATTAAAAAAAACGAGTATCAGTACTGCGGGGATTTCTCCGCCAGTTATTTCATATAATACTTCTGAAATAAAATATGGTTACTGCAAAAGCTTTAGTGTAAATCATATGGACAGCAAATTTAAGAAAATGGTGTCCTTCACTTAAAGCGACATGAAATTCAAAACTAACAGCGAGAAGCGGAAGAAAGAAGGAAAATTGACAAACACATAAGGCATGCCTAATTAGACAAAGCATTTGGAAGTTATCGCTTGTGAAGAATTTGAAAGGAAACCACCGACATGCACAGAAGATTGGAACAAGACCCAGTGGCGCCACCTTCTGGTGATTCTTGCTGAAACGCAATAGAAACCCATGTCTGGTCACAAGGAGTGTATATGCTAAATTTCGAAGGAATCCGACAAAGCTTTTGGAAGTTAGAGACACAAAGAGAGCAAGACCCATTTTAACTGGAACGGACACGAAGATGCGAAACTCAGTGGGGCCACCTTCAGGCAGATGTTGCTAAAATGCAGTAGCAACCAGCGTGTTGTTGCAACACATGCGTATGCCGAATTTCGGGAGAATCCGACAAGCGTTTGGACGTTATCACTTGAGAAAATTATTAACAGGCGTCCACGGACACAAAGAAGCAAGACCCATTTTGACCCAGTGGCGCCAACTTCAGCCAGATGTTGCTGAAATGCAATACCAACAATGCGGAAGAATCCTGCAAAGCGTTTGGAAGTTATTGCTTGCGGAAAATTCAGACAGACATCCACGGACATCAGCGATCAAATTGGCCTTGCCCTTAATATGTCTGATTTCAATATTGTATTCTTGTAACACCAAACTCCATCTCAACAATCTTTGATTTTTGTTTTTCATCTTACTTATGAAAATAAGTGGATTGTGATCACTGAATACAGTAATTGGCAACGATGAAAAAGTAACATAAACATCAAAATGTTGTAAAGCCAATATCATTGCCAAACAATCTTTCTCAATGGTAGAATAATTTCTCTGATGTTTGTCAAATTTACGTGAAAAATACATATTGGGTGACCTACACCATCTATACCTTCTTGTAACAAAACGGCACTAGCATCTACAGCCAGTTTAAAAGGTGAATCAAAATCTGGTGCTGAAAGAATTGGTGCGCTCTTGAGTATGGCTTTCAGGTTTTCAAAAGCTGATTCACATTCATCGGTCCAAACAAAAGTTACCCTCTTTCTTAAGAACCGAGTTAAAGGTGCACTAATATCTGAAAAATTTGGAAAAAATTTCCTGCAGTAACCAGCCATACCCAAGAAACGCATCAGTTGTCTCTTACATGTTGGTCTCGGAAATAGCGAGATAGCACTGATCTTAGCATCTACAGGTTTTACCTGACCTGACCGACACGTGCATGTCCAAATTCACTTTTCCAAGGTTGACTGTCAGCTTGGCGTCACTCAGTCGATTGAACAGTGCGCGAATTCTCTGTAGATGATCTTCCCATGTATCGCTGTAGACAATGTGAGTCTCACATCCTTCCAAACCAGAAGTAACACGGTTGATGAGACGCTGGAACGTTGCTGGAGAATTTTTCATTCCAAATGGCATAACTTTGTACTGGAACACACTCTCCGAAGTGACGAATGCTGATATCTCCTTCGCACGATCTGTCAGTGGAACTTGCCAAAATCCTTTCAGAAGATCAAACTTTGACACGAACTTGGCACTTCCAACGTTATCAATGCAATCGTCAATGCGTGGAATAGGGAATGTGTCTGTTTTGATCAATGTGTTCACCTTTCTGTAGTCAGTACACATCCTGTAACTGCCATCTGGCTTTGGAACGAGGATACAAGGTGAATTCCAGTTACTATTACTTGGTTCATTGAAGTCATTGTCCAATAAATACTAAATCTCTTTTTTCATGTAGTTTTGTTTAATGGGATCCAAACGATATGGGTGCTGCTTTACTGGATTCGAATCTCCGACATCGACGTCATGTGAAATTGTATCAGTCCGAGTAGGAATATCGGGAAACAAATGTTCATATTGACTGAGCAGAGTTCGAAGTTCTTCCTGACGCGCTGGTTCAAGATGACACAAATCCAAATTAAGTAGGATGTCAGAGTTCTGTAATTTCGCCGCTGCTATGGGCTCTTCACAAGTTTCATTATGATCAGGGTCAGAACTAACTACACTTACAGGGTACTGTTAGTGCTATCTCTGTCTATGTATAACTTTAACATATTTACATGGCATAACTGTTTGTGTTTACGCCTGTCAGGAGTCTGAATTACATAATTAAGGTCATTTAATTTCTTTTCAATGACATAAGGGCCATAATATCTAGCCTTAAGTGGATTACCAGGAATAGGCAGAAAGGCCAGTACCTTCTCACCAGGTTTGAAACTTCGTTTAAGGGCATGTTTATCATAGGTTATTTTCATACCTTTTTGTGCTGACTTTAAAGTTGACATGGCCAAATCACGTGCTTTAGTCAACCTGGTGCGAAAGTTCGACATATATTGTAAGAGACTACATGAGTCAAGATCACTGTCTAGGAGCTTTTCCATTAGCAGTTTAAGGGGTCCTCGAACTGTATGACCAAAGGCTAATTCAAATGGACTGAAGCCCAAAGACTCTTGAACAGACTCTCTAACAGCAAACAATAACAAATGTATGCCTTAATCTCAGTCTTTCTCAGTGTCAAAACAATAAGTTCTGATCATGTTCTTTAATGTCTGGTGGAATCTTTCTAATGCGCCTTGGCTTTCTGGGTGGTATGCAGATGATTTATACTGCTTTATTCCCAATACATGCATGACTTGTTGAAAAATTCCTGACATGAAATTAGATCCCTGATCATACTAAACAGACTGGGGTAGGCCGACAAATGTGAAAAAATTAACTAAGGCCTTAACAATAGTTTTTGCCTTAATATTCCGTAAAGGAATGGCCTCAGGGAACCTGGTTGAAGGACACATGATTGTTAACATGTATTGATTGCCTGACCTTGTTTTTTGTAATGGACCAACACAATCTATAATCACCCTACTAAAGGCTTCCCCAAATGCAGGGATTGGTTGTAGAGGGGCCTTTGGTATGGTTTGGTTAACCCGGGGCTAGGGGCCGTATGAGCCCATGTACTTCAAGATCCTCATGGTACTCATATGAACAGTCACAATCAAAGCGTGGCTGAGGTACATCATTTTTAGATGACGACTCTATAACGAATATTATGGATTAAGAATACTGATCAGCGATACGGATTTGATATTTTGGAACATCATGATGTCTTGCCGGCATCATTGAAAACTGTTGACCGCTTCTCTCTTGCAGGAAACAAGCCTATGTTTATGTATACTTTTGTCTTTTTGAATTTGGTGCTAATACTGTTATATGGAAATGGAATAGGTCTTTGGATTATGGACGCGGATATTCTCTAATGGACGACGGCTGGATTATGAATGACGGACTAGACGCTTGTAATTCCTACCATTTGACATGTGTGGCATGACCTACAAAATTCTGTAACATCTTTCTTTAAATTTGGCCAATAGAAATGATTAAGAATTTTGTAATATGTTTTGTTAACACCTAAATGGCCTGAAAAAGGTGTGTCATGGGCTAGTCTGAGGATATCTGAACGATATGACTTTGGTACCACAGTCTGATACTTAGCTGCCCACTCATCATCAGGTGACACATCTGGCGGTCGCCATTTGCGCATAAGAACACCGTTCTTACAAATGTAACACACAGGCTCTTGAGTTACATCACACTCATCTACTGCCCTGTCAAACAACTTGGAAATGTCCTTGTCACTATGCTGTTCATTAACCAGCTGTGATTTTGAAATTTTGTCATTAGAACATTCCAATTTGCTATCCAAATGTGGCTTATCAGCCTCATCATTTAAACACACGAAAGTGTCAGCCAAACAAACGTCATCGATGACGTCATCATTAAGACGCTTTTCAGACTCCTCAGCCAATTTACTCATGGCTCTAGTAACTGCACAAGCAGGATACAAGCTTTGAATTTCGTCTTCAACAGGATCATGAATCTGATCCAAACGGCTTGTCAGTTACAATCGGTTTAATCCCGACCTTATATCCCGCAAGATCATTGCCAAGAAGTAATTGAACACCCTCAAATGGTAAACTACCTTTAATACCCACCGTAACAGGTCCAGAAATCAAGTCGGAAGACAGATGAACGTTATGGAGCGGAATGGGTGTATAATTTACAGAATCTACCCCTTTAATCAGGACAATACTGCCTGCAGATGAAGAATCAGAAAACGACAAAATATCTGCCAACAAAAGAGACTGGGATGCACCCGTGTCTCGCAAAATCTTCACAGGAGTAGCATTAGAAAAATCACTTGAAAGTGACACAAAACCATTGTGGATAAATGGTTCAAAAATCTCCATAACAGGATTTGAAAAACTGTCAACCTTATCCTTGATAGAACTAATAGGAACAGTGTCCCTGGCCATCTTAACGTCATATAAACTATGAACGTCACTAACCTGCTTGGGTAAAGATCTTGAAGTGAAGAAACCACTAGGCTTTTGAAAGGCTTGATCTTGTTGTTTTCTTTTCAATTTAAAACAATCAGCCATTAAATGGCCGTCCCTCTTACAATAGCTGCAAATGGGAGACTTATTTTGATTGTTAAAAGTGGATGACTGAGACTTTGTGTTTGACCTTTGACCTTTGTAACTGGGGTTAAAAGTTTTAGGCCTTGAGAAAGAACTGGATTTGTTACCTGAGATGTTAGACTGGAATGAACTTGGCTTAACAGCATTGACAAATGATATTTTTTGTGTCAGAGCGTATTCATCAGCAAATCGTGCTGCTTCGTCTAAAGTGTTGGCATTCTTTTCTTCAAGAAATGTTCTAATATCACCATGGATTCACCTTTTAAATTCCTCTACCAGCATAAGCTGTCTAAGGTTTTCAAAGTTGTTGTCAATTTTAACCGAAGCACACCACCTATCAAATAACTGTTCTTTTGAACGAGCAAATTCTACATGAGTCTGAGAGTTTTCTTTTCACAACTACGAAACTTTTGTCTATAGGTTTCAGGAACTACTTCATAACCTTTAAGGATTAAATCCTTCACTATATCATAATTTGATGCTTGCTCTACCGTCAATGGAGTGTAAATGTCCCTTGCCTTTCCGATCAAAACACTTTGAAGAAGTAAATTCCAATTTTCTTTTGGCCAGTTTAAATTTTCAGCAA
The DNA here is from genome assembly GCA_036873755.1 of Hanleya hanleyi. Classification (NCBI taxonomy): domain Eukaryota; kingdom Metazoa; phylum Mollusca; class Polyplacophora; order Lepidopleurida; family Hanleyidae; genus Hanleya; species Hanleya hanleyi. The sequence goes on along the minus strand of JAVTVY010013712.1, from coordinate 33,463 downwards.
TTTTCTCAAAATGCAGAAAATATTTATCAACTTCTTTTTCCTGAAATGGTGGGACGAGATGTATTTGACGAGCCGCATCAAATGTTGATTGTGATTGTACAGGTGCATCTGCATTCGCGACTGTAATTCCATGCTTTCTGAAACTGTCTTTCTTTCTCTTTCTCTTCTCTTTCTCTCTCTCTCTCTAATGCTTTTCTTTCTCTCTTTCCTCTAATTCTAATTTCTTTAATTCCAGCTGATATTGCAATTCTAATTTCTATATTTCCAAATAATCAACTGTTTCCTCAGGTAATTCAAAATCACTTTCATCCCAAAGTTGTTTGCCAACAAAATGTTTAATAATGAGTTTCTTAATTTCTTGCTTTCTCCAAGATGTTTTAACTTTAATTTGTAGGAATTTACAAAGCGCGAAAAAATCCTTTTTGCGTAGTTCATCAAATTCCTCCTGATTAGGCTCTAAGGCAAACTGTGCTGGATCAAATGATATGCTGATAAGATGCCACTCCTCGACTTCACAAATTCAGACAATGTATAAATTTAGAACTATGTTGCAAAAACAGATCAGTTTAGAACTATGTGGCAAAGCTGCCAGCTAATCAATAATGTAAACAATGCTCGCGGGCAGGCCCCCAATTTTTGTTACGTCATAAACGATAATAGAAAAACGCAACAGAAAGCTTTTGTGAAATCAAGGATTAACAATCAAATATTTATTTACAATACTAAAATCATATACAAATTAAGTTAGGTCAATACAGCAAATAAATGAGAAATATAGTCTTACTGTTCAATGCTATACCGGTGCATCTCTCACAGTCCGTACTAACGTGCAAATCTCTATACAGTCCGTGCCGACGCGCAGAAATCACGTTCCTGTATTTTGATAGTCCACACCGCTCAGCCGTTTACTGTTCCAGCAAAGGGTCCAATCTCCGGTAGTTCAATCACGTAGATAACACAGCGGTCAAAACATAGGAGTACTCCAACAGGAATATACAATCCAGCAGTCAGTAATCTCAGGCAAAGGTAATATCCAGTAGCACAATCTAATGCACCCACATAGAAGCCAGTTAGAATCCCTCCTTGATCGCTGAACGTCCGGCTATTTATACTCTATCGGGCGTTCGAGATTATTCTACCAAAACAAGAAACTTCCACAGCTACAGCATTGACGTATAATCTAACCCAGATCCAATCACAACAACTTCTAGAAAGCTCGAAATGATTAACCCACAAAACAGTATGTAGCTCTATCATTCCAGAAACACCGACAGTCCAATGATAGCATCTTCATTTTATCCAGCCAATTTCTACGTTCCCACTTCGAACCTGCCTTGATTTATCTGACCCCTTCAGCGTTCAAAATTCGAGGTGTAAATTTCACCAGCTAACGACAGAAGAACCAATCAGAACGTACACATCGATTGCGAGTGAAGTCACATTGAGTGACATCATCCTCTATTAGCGGCGTCCTTCCTCCTAATATGGTGCCCACTAATTAGGTCAGCCAATCAATAACGCTCTGTGCGACTCATTTCGAATTTCAAATGTTTTCGAGATCAGTGACGTCTCGTGTCTATTTATAAGTTATTTGAACATTGAAGGGGTCCAGATATGTCAAGGGAAGTTCGAAGTGGGAACGTAGAAATTGGCTGGATAAAATGAAGATGAATGATAGTAAATTACAATATCATAACAGTTTATGTGTAGATGGCGCTGTGACCCAATTACTGCCGTCATACGGGCCTCTTCGTATATCGGTCATTTGCAATTATGATAACCGGTCACGACTTCGAGAGAATTCTATGATTATAATCACAGAACAGAATGTAAACATGTTTAAATCAGCTCTATTATTCTAGAACTATCTTCAGTGTCTAATTTTATACTGCAATACCATGACACAAGGAATGCGTATGCCGAATTTCAGTAGAATCCTGCAAAGCGTTTGGAAGTTATCGCTTGCGGAAAATTCAGACAGACATCCACGGGCATCCACGGAGACAAAGAAACAAGAACCATTTTAAAGTTTCCAGCCGCGTTGCGGCGAGGGGAAAAAATAGTAGTAGAATGAATGTTCTCATTCGGAACACATGTCTGTGAGGCCCGACGCCGACCAAGCGCTTCATTCTCCATCCTGTTTACTACAGTCACAAACTACAATCAGAATGATTTGTACAGGGGAAAACCATCGGGGAAGAAACGTTCACTGGCAGAGTAGCATATGGTTCTATGAATTAACAGGCCAATACTTTGACTGTATATCTAGAATCATCACAGAGACCAATAACGATATCTGTGATGATTTTTATCTCAGCTACGGTCTTATTGTAGCCGTTTCCTCACCAAAAACTCCTAGTGGATTCTAGAGGATTTTGTATAGCATCCTACAGGATCAAAATCATATAGGATTTGTTATAATAAATGATGATATAAGAGACAGTACCAGTTCACAGAACCAAGTACTTTCTCAATATTTGACTTCTCATTGTTGGAAAGATAGGTTTTCTACCACAAACCCTCGATCTTCAGTTCACGAAGCATCAAATATCAAGATCGGAAAGATCGCAAGATCGCAATTTTTTAACTTGAATTCAATTCGAAATCAAGACTGATATTTTTAATAATATCTGTTAATTGAATAGGAAAGTGATAATCTATATGACCGTTATATAGAAGAAAGGGACACAACGGAGATAATATTAGTATACTGCAATTTCTCATTCAGAACACAAGTCTGTGAGGCCTGATGCCGGCCAAGCGCTTCAGTCACAAAATACAATCACAATGGTTTGTACAGAGGGAACAGCAACGAAACACATATAAAGGTGGTGGGGAAGATGCCGGTGTACTGACAAGAAGTCATATGTCCCCACAGGCCAATACGTTGGCTGGATATCTAAATGAATTTATACGAAGTAGGTGTTTGGCTTATGCACGCGGTAATTCTTTAATGGACGACGGGTGAATATTGAATGGCGGACCAGACGCTTATATTGTAAAAACAGTAAATATTTTCGAGTTCCTTGGCGAGAAAGAAAGACTTACTATCCATGAGCCCATGAATTTATTTATTGTGGAACGAAGTATAGGGTGTGTGTAATTGATCCATTTGGCTGACGCTGTAGAGTACGATGGGTCTCGGGGCCGTAGGTTGACTTTGACGATCAAGTCATGGTGCGCATGCACACTCAGTAGGACGGTCTGGGATGCACGTTTTGGGGTGCACGTTGGTGCACGTTTTGGGGTGCACGTTTTGGGGTGCATATCCGTGATCCAAATGGGTCATGTGGGCTATCATCTTGAAGCTCTTGCTTAGTAGTCATACCCTGGTACATACACCCTATAGCATACAAGCTATGATGCCCAGGTAGCACAACTAAACGAGCGTACATGCATGTGGTGACGTCACTTCCGGTGATGTCCCTTTGAACAAGGATCAATGATCAAAGCATGTGCATGAGATTGGATGATCGTCAAAGCATTAAGGCGTTACGAAACGGCATTAAACTAGAGCATTAAGGCATTAAGGTAGGTCATGATGGGCATCACTGCATTTCGATGAATTTGTGTCAATTCTGTAACGTGTACGAGGAGGACCAGTCGTGGTGTTTACGAAGAACGAATCAATAATCGGGATTGCGCACTGGCCTTCTGGCCGTCACCGTAGATAGCCCCTTCACTAGTAGAGATCCGGGATTAGAAGAGATGATCACAACCCTATAGAAGGATGACTGACGCTGATGTAAAGGTCTATTATGGTATATTCTGCACAAATAGTATACGCGATTACAAATAATGGGATAGAACCGCGGAGATGTAACGTTATGCAGAAGAATAGTATTTACATATATGTACAGACTAGGAGAGTGTATGCAAATAAACTTGATGTTATGTACAAATACCGTTCTGTCCCAAATAATATAAGAGAGTGTGTGCATATAATTTACAGTTAATGAACAGTTAGAGTATATATATATGTATGGGTACCGGTACGCGTCGCGTATAAGGGCGGCCTGGTGAATATATATGTAAAAAAAGATCTTGGATTAATGACACGGAGGGGGTGGCATTGACGCTTATTAATGTTCAATTATTGAAGAGCGTTGATAGGATATTAATTTATTAAGATTTGTCTCGAAGAGCGGAGACCAAGGACCACTTCGTCTCCCCACCCCCATTAACTACGAGGGGGTGCCTTGAAATGGGCCAAAAATTAGTAGAGAAGCGTGAAAAATAAATCTAAAATTACCTCGGGGTGTACCCCGACCCACCTCTTTAATTCTTCCTTCGCGGGTCTAAATTTTGCCAAGTACCAACATTTTCTTAGTGGTTTCGTACTAAATGGAATTTAGACTGGTCACAAGGTGACTTTAAGCTATTAGGTCTTGTGTTTACAAACAATTTGGCCGAAATGGTTGAAAAAATTACAAAGATAAATTAAAAGATATTGTCATACTCATGAAGATATGGTCCAAAAGAGGATTGACTCCACTAGGACGAAATGTCATTTTAAAAAAGCTTGTTGTTGCCGAAACTCAACCATCTATCTTCCTCTCTTCCAAACCCACCGAACCACTTATAAATGGTAAATTTTCAGAAAAATTTCTGTTAAACCACTTGAACATGGCGGTTTAGATAATCCTATTGTTAATATGTAATCCAGGCACCAAAAAATATCGTGGATTAGGATATTACAAGCTGATAATTCCAAGTGGGGTAATATTTTGAAATTGTATATGCCAAAGAATATAGACCCAATAGGAGTTGGTTCAGCATTCTTAAGAACTACTATTATACCAACGATGGAAAACGTATTTTGGAGGGACTCGCTTCTAGCCTGGACAGAATTTCAAATAAAACTAGAATACAAGGACTGTCAAACTTTCTCGAATGAAAAACTGTGGTACAATGAAAAAATTAAAATTGATAATAAAGCTGTACATTTTAGGTCACTGGGATGGAAAAGGCGTGTGTGCGGTTTGTAAATGATATTTTAGATAATAACGGATTTTTTTTTGTCATTTGACTCTTTTCAGTCCATTTATAAATGCGCCGCCAATTTTCTGGAATAATTATCAGTATGTCAGGCAAGTAGTATATAAAACTGATATTGCCGCAACGTGACCTTTGACCTAAAAAATTTGCATAGTGGGGAGAAAAACTACCTCCGAACACAGAAGAGTTCCAATTTTTGCAGGTCACTGCGCAGGTCAAGTGGTTGCCATGGTGACGTCACTTCCGGTTACGTGACCTTTGGGGCATGTATTCCTCCGCGGTGATGCGGTCGCGGGAAAAAACCTCCGCGGACAGAAAATTTGTCCCAAATACGCGGGGAGCTGGGGGAAATTCTTCGGCAATCTTCGGCAATCTCCGGGACATTTTGGGAGCGAGAGGGGCCCCTAGTTGACCGATTGGGTCGAGTGAGGTGTCAAAGTGAAGCGCTCCTCCAGGGCGATCAAGTCGTGGGTGGGTGTATGTAAAATTAGGATTTGTCCTGAAAATACAAAAAGCGGAACACGGACTTTACCCCTACAATAAGGGAAACCCCTATCAACCATGTTCAAAAGGGCTAATATCGGTCTCCGGCTTATCGGGCCTGCCTATCAAGTCATGGGTGGGTGCATGTAAATTGAGGAATTGTTCCCGAAAATACAAAAAGCGGAACACGGACTTTACCCCTACAATAGGGGAAAACTCCTATCAACCATGTCCAAAAGGGCTAATATCGGTCTCCGGTTTATCGGGGCCTGCCTATCAAGTCATGGGTGAGTACATGTGAATTGAGGATTTGTCCCCCAAAATATCAAAAGCGGAACACGGATTTTAACCCTACAATACTGGAAAACTCCTATCAACCATGTCCAAAAGGGCTAATATCGGTCTCCGGCTTATCGGGGCCTGCCTATCAAATCATGGGTGGGTGAATGTAAATTGAGGATTTGTCCCCGAAAATATAAAAAGCGGAACACGAACTTTACCCCTAAAATCGTGCCTGATTCGCACATTTGCATCTGTACAGGAAAATGCCTGTATGTGTATAGGGGTGTTCATTTTTTGTGGATTTTACTATGGGTTGTGGGGTCTTGTTTTCTTCGTCTCACCACGTAAAAGACGATGGCAAGGATCTCGGAGCTAAGCGGTGAAATTTTTCGAAAAGTTCACGGAGGTCTGGATAGGCCCATAGGCCTATTGGCTCAATGGATAGGTCCATACTGGGCAATTCACACATGTTCATTGTGATATGGGTTTTAGGATCTTGTCTTTCACGCCTCACCACGTAGAAAACGATGGGCGGGGTCCCGAAGCTAAGCGGTGAAATTCTTAGAAAAGTTCACGGAGGTCTGGATAGGCCCATAGGCCTACTGACTCAGTGGATAGGTCCATACTGGGCAATTCACACATGTTCATTGCGATATGGGTTGTGGGATCTTGTTTTTCACGTCTCACCGCCTAAAATTAAACATTTATAAACAATGTTACTATTTATAACCAAACCAAACCTGCTTTGATCTATGCCATAATCTCCGCCAGGAGAATACAATACAAACGTTAAAACGGAAGTTTAAAACAAAAGTTATCTCCCCTGGGAAGTTATCCCCCAGAGGAGTAGTCTCCCCTTAGGGGAGCTCTCTCAGCTCCGCCAGGATATATAAGCCAGCTCCCAGTATACTCTTCCTCTTTTCTCTTGTTATAAACCGAGACCTGTGGTGTGCAAGGCCGCGGAGTGAGGGGAAGGATGGGAGGGCCATAACATCAAAGCAGGTTTGGTTTGGTTATAAATAGTAACATTGTTTATAAATGTTTAATATTTATGGCCCAAACCTACACCTGCTTTGATCTATGCCTCACTACCAACATATGGAGGAGGGAATCTCGGCCTTGTTGTATTTGCAATGGCAGGCTGAATATCCGCTGAAATAATCACAAACAAGACAATCACAATCAACAAGAAAACCCTGGTCAGACCTCAGAAGGTAGTCAAGGATATAAGAAGTGGTTACTTAGCTTGATGCATGTCTCCATGCATGCAGCTGTGGTCTTGGATGTGGAGCACAGTGCTACCCTCCGTATAGGAACTCAGGCAGTACGGCCGGGATGAGCACTTGGAAGGCAGCATGTATGAGTTGGGATCTTTGGTCGCCAATGTAGCATACAAGGTGTCATTATCTGGGATGTGGAGTGATACGCAGTATTACCGCCAACGGAACTGAGGCATCAGGCCACCAGAGTTCGGAGGTAAGGCAAGTATGAGATGGTATAGTGTTAGCCATCATGCCATACAAGTCGTCCACTTTTACTATTCGCAGCGCTAGTCCACATTCCGCTTTAGGTCCAACTCTGTGTACTTTAATCCCTGATGCTGGACTGTTGAGAGTTGACAGCGGAATCTTTGAGTCTCCTCTTTGTCTTTGTCAACTTCCATTCAGATCTTTGTGCGTTGAACTTGTGAGTTGACTGCAAGGGGACTCAGCTGAGATGATATAGAAGGCCATAGCTATAACCTGAAATGACACAAACAGATCTGCAGTAAAGACAAAGATTAAAATCATAATTGTGTCAAATCTTAAAATATAACTTGAGAGATGGCCCAACTGACCTATTTCTTCTCTTAGGTGACCTAAAAAGAGCACAGATATGACAATAATTCTCAACCAAAAAGAACCCTGGATGGTGAAGCAGTGGTTACTTATGGAGAATAGAAGTTACTTATCATTTTAAATGACTTCATCCATGTATCTGTGATTGTGGTAGGGGTGCGCAGACTTACCACCATAGTAACCAAGGAACCTGAGTGTCAGAGTTCGGAGGTTAAGCAAGAATGAGATGGGAAGAAACCTACATCGTCCATCAAGGCGACTAACTGATACCCCTGTCAGTCCACATTCCGCCTTATATCCAACTCTGTGTACTTTAATCCTTGATGCAGATTGGACTGTTGAGAGTTGACAGCGGAATCTCTGAGTCTACTCTGTGTCTTTGTCAACTGTCTGTACTTTACTGTTGCTGACACTGGTGACCTGAAAATAAACATTATTAATACTCACAAAAGTGTCAGTTCTTGTACGTTGAAACTGTGAGTTGACCGCCAGGAGACTCAGCTGAGATGATCTAGAAGAACATAGCTTAACCTGAAATGACACAAGCAAATCTGCAGTAAGGTCAAAGATTAAACTCACCATTGTGTCAGGTTTCTTGATTGATGACTTGAGAGTCGCTGACTGGCAAGTTGAGCTATTACTTCTTTCTGGTGATCATGTAGTGTGTGGACTAACGATATGACTGAGAGATGAGATGAGATGATACAGCAAGCCGGAGACTTGCTGCGATGATGACAATTTTGCCCCCCCCCTTTTTTTGACAGTTACCTGACCACGTGCTGGGCAGCCACTAGTGGCCCAAGCATGGTCACACTATCTGATTGGACTGACATATCTCTCAGATAGAAATTGGTAAACGTGGAATTTGCTGTCCAGGCACAAGACTGGACAATGTCATGGAGGGACAAGTTCTTCCATAAGGGCCATGACGAAGCGATGGCGTGGATTTCATGAGAAGAAGCAGTCGATAGAAGCGGGGGAGCGTCAATGGCCAATTGATAAGACCACTTAATGGTTTTCTTTAACCACGAAGCGATGGTATTCTTAGTAATGTCACGTACCGCCGAAGGACGAAGGGACAAGAATAACGGACGACGCGAGCCCCGACCGGGATCGGTACGAGTAAGATAGTGACGTATGGCTCGAACAGGGCATAACAGAAGGTCGTCTTCGAGGCCATGAACGAAGTCTGATAACGCAGGGATGGAGTACAGACGTTGCGCACACGGACCTAAGCGAACAGACTCATTTTTGGCGATGAACTCCGGAATAGGTCGGAACGATACGCGCGACCAATCCGCCGACCAGGTCATAGAAGATCTTTCAAGAGCATGAAGTTCAGACACTCTAGACGCCAAAGCAAAAGCCGCGAGAAAACTGACTTGTAGGCCACAGCTTTAAGAGACGCGGACTGTAAGGGTTCAAAAGGCGGATGAATCAGAGCACACAGAACCACACCAATATCCCATTTCGGTAACAGCTGGCGAGTACGACGAGACTGTAGCGCGAAAGCCCGAATGAGCGCAGAGATATTGTCATTTAGACTAATGTCGATGCCGGCAGAAAGACGTAAAACCCTAGCCAAAGCAGAACGATATCCTTCAATGGTGCTGATTTGAAACTTCTTATCGCGATGGAGGTGAAGAAGGAAGTCAGCTACTAAGGAAACAGAGGCAGAGTCGGGATTAGCATCACGTTCTCGGCATCAGAAGACGAAATAGGCCACCAAACAGAAGTGGAAGTAGATACCAGCACTAATGGATTGAGGGAAAACATCTGTAATAAGACCGAAGGCACTGCAGTGACCGAAGTAGAATGCGACCATAATGATTAAGGTCCTGTGTAGGAATGACAAGTTGATGACCAAACAACCAAAATGCCCACGTCTAAAACTGGTCCAACGGTCTATACGTGACGAAGCACTTGAAGGAGAGAGACGAAAAACTGTCCCCAAACAAACGAACCCACAGTAATGCCCCCATAATACGACCACGGGAAGTGCAACAAAAACTGGCCTATATCTGACCATAAACTTGACGGTATCAGCTACAACGTGTCACACTCTGTAACCATATGGCTTACTTCAATTTGAAAGAAGAATGAGACTGTCACTTTTTCTCTGCTTGAACAACCGAGACGAAAAATGAACCTCCCGTGACCGAACCACTAGGGGCACCACCGCAAGTAAACCTCGATGTGAACGCTCCAAGACGGAGAACACAAAGCCAAGCTATAAAAGTAATACAAGGGCGATGTTGACTCCGAACGGAAGACTTGTCACACGAAATCGACGACCGACGATGGTGAATCGTAGGAGAAACGCCGAAAAACGAGGATGAATTGGTATAAAAAGATACGCATCTCGCAAAGCGATGGGGGTCAACCCAGCGATAAAGAAGACGCAAAGCCGAATCGTCTTATTAGAAAAACACCGACATCGAGAGACGTGCAAGCGAACAAACGCCAAAGTCTCTATACAATGAAGAAAAAGATCCAGAAATGGCGACCGGAACTGTCGAACTTGACGACCCTGATAAGGAGGTATAAAAGAACGACGTGGTGAACAGCGTTACGGCGTACGGAAAAGACTACTAGATGGAAGGTGTCGATGCCGGAGTAAGAGGCCACGTGACGACGTAATGGAACGTCGACGAGGTGTAACAGCAACGACGTAATGCGAAACGCGAATGGCGTTGCTTGAGAAACGGCGTAGTGATTTTCCCAAAAACTTACCAATCAGTTCAATTTATCTGTACATATACGCCCCCGAAAGAGCCGGGTAAAACCTCTGAAGATAAATCTGAAAACTGTAGTCGAAACTGGAAAAATTCACATTGGAGTCCGAAACAAAACAGCCGTATTATGCGCGACTTGTAATGAGATTTGAAACGCATCTAGGAGGTGAACACATTCATTGTTCCCAGCGTTAATCGAGAACGTTACTCCATGGTAGTAACAACCCCGACAATCAACACAAAGAAACTTCCACGTGAAGTAGGAGGATCTTCAATAAAATTTAAAATTCTCCGAAGAGAGCCAATACATTTTGATGTCTCTCGCCGGTAGATGAACTATAAGGTCACAAATCTCACAAATTAACTTGACCAACCAAAACAATGTTCAATCTAGACTCGCCCCCTTATTAGAGGTCCAAACTGGACATAAAAACTCAAATGGAATAGAATAAATTATCATCCGGTTTTTTAAAAAGACAAGTTCAGCTTAGTCTCCGTGGCGCAGTCGGTCAGCGCGCCCGGTTGTCTTTACCTAAAAAAGATAAAGATGAAATAAATGCAGTAGACCAAAAGATGTTTTGGACGAGGCTATCGAGGAGAAAAAACATTGCCAAGGCAGTCTGTGGATCTTCTTACCAGGTTGTAACCGGTAAACATACACGGAACTTACAAAGAACAAGAAGACCGCCTGATGGAACAGACTTATGCTGTCCCAGGCCGATGATTGAGAAACTTCAGGCCTGATCCCGCCCGACCACTGACAAGGTAATGATCAATAAATACCCCACGTGCTGTCGAACGAGAGCAATTCTAAGATTTCTCGGAGAATAAACCTCAAGCTAATAATAATAAATTCTCAGAACAAAGAAATAAAATTACAGCTCAACCCAATTTGAATTGTACAACTAATTCAAAATAGCGATGGGAAAATTTGGTTGTGAAAATGAATACATCACAATGCAATATTTACCAACAGAAAAATGTGTTTCAAAGAATAGCACAATTTCTTAATAAACATCTCGTGATCTCTTTTGTTGTTCAACACACCCTTGATTACACAAAGAGAGTAATAAGATAGCTCATTAATATTTAACAAAGAGCCCTAGTGTATAGCTATTGGCTTGTAATGACGAAGACAAACGCAACAACAACAACACGTAAACTCAAAGACAGAGAAAAAAACTCTGCAAGTTTCCTCTTGATCACAATGATATCAAATAAACAGAAATTATAACACTTGATAAACCAAGAGACTAAATTCTGGTAGGAGCATTTTAACGAACTGCATGCACAGAAGAAAACTCCCACAACTGGAAAAAGTCGGAAACACAAGAACAACAACAACACAAGAAAAAATGACGGACTGCAAACTTTTTCTCTGCAGAACCTGTAATTCTCAGAAGTCATAATACGTTGAAGCACTTTTATTCCGTGAAGACAAAACTTTTAATCCTCAGTCCGACACTGTAAGCATTCGGCCAAGCAGCTGTAAAAAACAAGCGCGACGACCCGAAACACGGGACGTGTCAATATACCGAAAATGGAGGTTGTAACTCCGTAATGCGAACATTCAAAGCCGAGGAGAAACGCCCTTCCATAGGATGAAAGGCTGTTTTCTTTTAGATAAACCACAGATTTAAATCGTAAAGGAGATAAACGACGATGTAAATTCCTATTGTGAGAATCCGCCGGCGAAAGTCAATAGACAAAGGAGTCGGAAAGCTAACATGCGGTGAGGTCGAAATCTCTTGTCCGTACGGAGACAATAGAACGTCGCGGCAGCTGTGACCTGGCCTTTGTTTGCTTGAACAAAGAAACCGGTTTCCCAAGGCCTCTCGACAAAGCAATACCGTGGAAGCTAAGCTATCCAGTACACCTGGTTATCATGTCGTACAACCGTACCGCTAGGTGGTAAATCTCCCCCAGAAGAAGGAGTTGGTTTTGATTTATGGGACAAACCTAAAACGGGACCACTCAGATCTTGATTAATTTTGATGTCCCCAACTAATGACAATTTCCAAAATACGTCCATCGACTTCCGATAGATCGGGTTCTCTGAAGCCTGTAGTAAATAGAATCTACAGGCCTGCATAATTTTTCCAAGTAACTTTAACCCAAGACACACATTCAGCACCCGTGTTATTTCGATAGTAAAATTTCCTTACAAGCGAAACAGCGTGTGTGGGCGTCAAAGCGTGTCGAAAATCGCCCACACGCACGGGAGGAATTTGGGGGAATTGGAACAGAATACTCAGAAGACATTATTCAAGAAAGAAAATGTTTCTATAAACAACACTTTGAACAACAACAACTAGTCTTTGTAACAACAACAACTAGGACTGTATTGCAAACTCCCTGACGTGCACCACTGGAGGTACAAACGAGAAAAGAGGAAGAGTATACTGGGAGCTGGCTTATATATCCTGGCTGAGCTGAGAGAGCTCCCCTAAGGGGAGACTACTCCTCTGGGGAATAACTCCCCAGGGGAGATAACTTTTGTTTTAAACTTCCGTTTTAACGTTTGTATTGTATTCTCCTGGCGGAGATTATGGCATATATCAAAGCAGGTGTAGGTTTGGGCCATAAATAGGTTGTTTCTAACCCAATAAAGTCATGAATTTATCGAACAAGCCGAGGAGCTAGCAGGACGCTTGTCTAGAAACTAGCTTCTCACATAAATGGGATATAATCACCATATATATTTTGTGCGATGTTAGATTGTTGCTAAGCGTGTGGCCTTGTTGATGTGAAGGAGATATAGGAATTGTGGGGGACAACATTGCAAACTTGTCTATGGAAGAAAGGGGGCAGGATGATGCAGAAATACCATCTGGTGGCATCATTGTCCCAAAAAACAAGTCTTTCTTCTGAAATCTCAGCCATCTTACATCCCCCAAGTTTGAAATCAGCTGAATTGTTCTCGATATCGCATGCACAACATGGTTGGGATGGATGGAACCGGCCATCCTGGATCAAAATAGTTTGTTGAAAAACAATCCTAGTTATCACCAATGTGAAGCCACACGCCAAGTTTGAAGGTGATCAGTTCAATTGTTCTCCAGATATCGCATTCACAACATGCATAGGTGCTATGTGGGTGTGTGACATCCAAGATGACTGATGGTGGACATTTTGGATGATGCAGATCTTGAATCATGTAGTTTTGTAAAAAAACAAACCCAGTCAAATTCTCAATCAGATGTGAAGCCACCCCCTCCAAGTTTGAAGTTGATCGGTTGATTTTTTTTTGGTGATATGTGTTCACAAAATGGATCAGTGCTAATGGGTGTGACATACAAGATGGCTGACGGTGGCCATCTTGGATGATGCAGTTTGGTGAAAAACAATCCCAGCCATCATCTCAACAATATGAAGCCACCCCCAAGTTTGAAGTTGATCAGTTGATTTGTTTTCATGATATCGCATTTACAATATACATAGGTGCTATATGAGTGTGTGAAATCCAAAATGATGCAGTTTAGTGAAAAACTATCCCAGCCACCTTCTCACTGATGTGAAGCCGACCCCCAAGTTTGAAGTTGATCGGTTGATTTGTTCTCGAGATATCACATTCACAACTAACATAGATGCTATATGGGATGGACGGACAGGTAGCATTTCCAAGTCTCCCTCTGACTTAAGAAGTGGGGGACAACTGAGAGACATCCACCATAGGCGACCATGGACATATATATACACATCGGATGGTACTGAAAAAATAAACTGTCATCTAGCTAATTTGCATAATAACAGATGACATGCTTTGCTCTCCATTAAAAATTAGACTATGCAGATTTTCATTTGAAAATCACGGCTATGAGATGTAGCAATATATAAGCCAAGTCGCCTGAAGATTTGGTAGTGTTATGATGAATAAATTGAGAATTATTAAGCAAAAACAACCATTTTTACCTCCATTTTAGAGAGGTAGTTCTATCTAACCTGCTGAATGATAGGTCGGAATAATAACAGTGGATCATGTAATCAAAACAATGGTTCATGTAGTTTTCACCTGCGTAGTTCAAAGACGAGGATTGATACACACAGCACAGTGAGGTCACCAGGTTCAAGGTCCATTCCCAGGCTTAAACCCTGGCGCACAGAACTATCCCCTGAGCCAACAGCCTCAATCGCCTGTTGTCTCGGGGGATAGCTCTCGTATAGTTTCAGCACACGGTGAGCATAAGATTCACCGAATTGATTTCATTTCCCGCAGAACACCTTCGAGACAATGTGATCTTTCATGTGACCAGGCCCGCGTAAAAATGGCCATTTTGATCAGTTGTACATACAAATTACATTCAGGAGATGCGTTTCACTGGCCAATCGAATAAAACTGCTGAGCTATTAGGTCACGTTTGCCACACACGGCGAGGATTTCACCTCGCGAGGTAAGAAAAAACATACGAGATAGATATTTTGCTTCCGGCTTTGCGAGGCGCAAAAACTCGCCAACTACTGTTCACATACTCAGAGTTATCCCCTGAGCCAACAGGCACTTGGGGTCATTGACTAAGGGGATAGCACTCATGTGTGCCGGGCTTTATTCATGTGAAACATGGTGAAATTTCATGCATTTGAAACAGGACCAGGTTCTGTAAACCTACCAGGTTCATCAGTGTTGTGACGTCTGTGCCGTTTCATCCTGTTTAATGTCAGGTTGTAATGTTTACGTTTTTTACTTGATAAAGTGTGTGTTCCTAAAACATGTAAAATAGAACATTAAGCATTCACAGGAATGAGATTATTCGATCCTATTGCAAGAGTCATTCGTTTCAAATGGTGCTGTGTCTAGTTCACCATGTATCTGGAGACTGATATTTCCCTTTTGAGATAAGCGTTACACAAGGAGATGAGTAAGAATAGCCTAGCCCTAATGAGCTGGGTTTGTTTTAACTCACTCCAGTCTTTGTGTGCCACACCAGCAGTTTAGAATGTTACAAACTCAGACAGTGGGGGATATCTGACAATATGCCCCCTTCTGTTCCACAGTTAGGGCAAAGAAATCAACATAAACCCTTAGAGCATTCAACCAGCGGATTAAAGTTCTGAAAACCTAAGGTTACATTTTACAATATGGAGAGAATATTTCAACCAAAAGTGTCCCCCACTGCAAGTGAGGATCCAAGGTACATACCTTCCGCCTTTACACTGGATTCTTGTTTGACCACCTCCAAATGTATGGTCTGTGTTTCTGTCTTGGCCGTTGTTTTAGTATCAGCTGGCGGGTCCATGTCCATACTTAGGTTCTCTGTTATCATCTCCATCATCCCAAACTCATTCATTCGAAACTGAAATAGTTTCGAAATGAATTAGTGACCACCAGAAACAGCAGTTAATTTGAGTCATAACATGGCAAGCTCTCCCCACAGGACTATCAACCTCTACACCTTGGTGTCATTAATTTACCAAACTAATTAAATTCAGATCCTAGAACATTGAGACAATTTAATCAGAGATCAAGATTGGGAGGGTACTGTTTATCATCTATGAATATTGAATAGCAATGTTCAGGTTAGTTATATACAAACTACTCGCCAATCACAAACAATAACACATACGCAAATTGTTAGATCCTTATGCACCAGCATTATTAGGGGGTACCCTATTTCTTCTAATTATTCAGACAGCAAAACTTATATTCATGCATCTGCGGATAGAAATTCTGCTGACTTTCAACAAATTTCACTGCCTGTTTTATCAGTTCTTGGGATAAATAACATATCCATACCACAGTATTTAGCCTCAGTTGACATAAATGTGTTTTTTTATCTGCTTCTAAGTCTAAAAATTAGAAGAAATATGGTACATTAAATCAGATCAGTATCATGAGTACGAAAAACAAGCTACCAGGAGTACACTAGTTTTTAAATTTTCCAAAAGAACTCCAGGCACAATATAATGTGTAACAAGTTCACAAAGACCATGTATTGATGGGAGGTAATGGTGTGACATAATGTGCTGGTTTAGTAATGTATGTAAACCAAATATCTGTCAGTGCTGAATCCTACCTACCTTGAGTTCACTTCCAGGAAGTGTCCCTATCCCATTTTCCCAAGTCATTGCCATCACAGGGTCAAAATCTGTGCCGGAGTCTGAGCTCTTATGTTCATCTTTCGATACATGTACGTCTACTTTGTTCGTTGTTTCTTGAACTTGCACAGGTGGGAGTACAGATACTGTACCAGTTGGTTTAGGAGTGATCTCATCAGCTGTTTTGGGTGGTGTCCACAGCTGTGTCCACAGCTTTTTCTCAGTAAGAGCTGTAGGTTTAGAAGGTGATGCAAAGCTGGATACTGTGACTGGCTGAGCAACTGTCTGACTGGCAACAACCGGCTGAGATACAGTCTGGCTCGGAGGACCAACTAACTGAGCAGCAGTTTGGCTTGGAACAACTGGCTTAGAAGCAACAGTCTGACTTGGAACAAGAGGCTTAGATGCAGCAGTTTGGCTTGAGCCAGCTGACTGAGCAGCCGCTTGGATTGGAACAACTGGCTGAGAAACAGATTGACATGGAACAACTGGCTTAGCAGCAACAGTTTGGCTTGGAATAACTTGCTTAGCAGCAACAGATTGACATGGAGCAAGTGGCTTAGAAGCAACAGTTGGGCTTGGAAAAATGGGCAGAGCAATAGTTACGGATGGAGCAACTGGCTGACCTGAAGTTTTTGCAGTTAGTTTGACTTGTACAGTTGTTTGAAGATTCTTTTGCACACCTGGCTCAGCCTGACCTTGTATCTGGCCTGTTGATTGCCCCGACAGTAAAGATATCCCCTGTGTTTGAACTGGTAGAGCTTTCACCGCCACTGGTAATGTTGGTGGAGCTGTAGATACAGCTGGTTGGGCCTTCACTTGCAAGGGAGTTACTGTAAAAGACTGTAATTGAGTGGGTGCAGCTGACTGGTGGAGTTTGAACGCCTGTTGGGTTTGTGACATGGACTGAATGGCTGACAGTGGTTGGACTTGCGCTTGTGTAACATTCATTGGCTGAGTCCTGGCCACTGATATCAACTGCTGTGGGTGTGACTGAGTGACAGTCAGTGTCTGACCAGCCTGAAGCTGTTTTGGCACAGCTGGGGTAGAAGCAAGAGCATGCGCCTGCTGGGATGGAATGATCGAAATCTGCTGCATTTGTGAGGATGCTACAGGAAGTGATTGTACCTGTGATGGAGAAATCGTCTGAGGTTGCACTTGTGGTGGAACGATGGACACTGTGTGTAAATGTGTCGGACCCGACGTCATAAGAGGATGAGTTTGTGACGTTGAGTTCGGCTGAGATGATGTACTCGGCACTGTTGTTGGCATTTTTCCTCCCACTGATAATGATGTGGCTCCCGGGGCTGGTTTTGATGCAATTAACTGCTGTTTTCTCTTTATTTGCCCATCTTTGCTAATAAGAGTCAGCTGTCCATTAGCAGATGCCACCAGCCCACACTTGGCCGTTACTGTTGGTATTACCGTAGCAGCCAATGGGTGGATGGTTGAGGCTACTTGGGTGGATGGTACAGATGCGGAGACTGGTCTGGTCTGTAAGGCCTGCTGATGGGTCTGGAGTAAATGGGATTGTACAGTCACGGGATGTATCATCTGTAAAGGTTGGATGGGAATACTGGGCCTCCCTGGCATGGTGAGGTGAGCCATACCCGCAGGCCTGAACTGCATCCCAGTCATTTGACCAATGGGTTGACTGGTGGACAGAAGAGTCCCTGAGGCAGACGCCATTCGGAACTGGAGCGGGTTAGGAATCTTAAGCTGGGCCACAGCGTGAGGAACCGAGGTGGCTGTGGTAATCTGGTGAGGGCCTCCAGGAGTTTGTATAATATTACTCAGATTGCTGATAGGGCCTATACAAAGAGAGAACAATGGAGCTCAATGAAAATAATTGTATCCTGTATATATACCTAGATAAACCAAATGTGTGGTGTATAATTGTGGTGATTAAATATAGTTATGTTCCCAATCGATGAAAATATCAACATCATATATTTGCATTTCTGTCTTCCCTGTAACAAGAGCAAAATGGACCGTGGGCGGTTGGTGACTCTGCACTTGTATTCAACCACAACATTGGAATTGTGTAAGCATCAGTTATTATATAGGTTCTACGATGCTCCACAGTATCTCAGACACGCAAAGGTCACGTGGCTGACTCACTGATGATCTGATAGGAGAGATGACCTTTCCTCTAGAAGAATTGATAATAACATATGAACCGGTGGTCCTACATTTAACAAGAATTCGATGGGCTTCAAAATCATCTGTGCAACATGAACAATGCTGAACAGATATGATGGAAATTAGAGGACATTAGAAAGGTTATTGTTAGAATGAACATGTTTGTTACCATGAAAAGCTGGCAGAAGTCAGGAATTCCATTGTAATGGTAAAAATAACATGACTGTACATTTCTTACAGGTGACTAATGTTTAGACAAAATAAAAATTGTTTTAATGGATGTCATTAATACGGGGGTACAATCCAATGATGTTGTTGCTCTGATACACTATCGTTATACAGCTTGGGGGGGGGGTGACAGCGTTTGGTTGGTGAAAATGTTCTGTGCATACATGTAGTCTGCTTAAAGGAGAACATGTTGGGGAACCAACTTTGAAGTATACAATATAAAGAAAATAAAGTGCATTTTCGCTTAGTGATAAAGAATGTGTTTTCACTCGGCACGAAGTCAGTGAAAATATTGTTTTCATGGCATGTGCCAATTAGCTGGGTGGGGGAATGCGCAGTGTGTTGATTGGTCAGTATTGCGCGCAGTGGAAGGCACAAGGCGGGAAATTTAGGTGGTGGAATTCACTCTAGGTGCAATGCGCGTCGTGAACGGACGTTTATACCTGTGTTTAATTTCATGAGAGATTTTGATTGTAGTGTGCCTTATTCAATATGCCCGACCCCTTGAGGGCGACCTAATGCATCGGAATGGGACAGGTACCGGTACCCTCCAAAATGGCATTGGCCGGGGGTTGTGCCTGGCGGGCTTAGGTCACTTAGTTTGTGCAAGGCTTACATTTTGTTAGGAATACTTAACATATTGGGTTATTATATGTGTATCATGTGTTGGCTTTGAATAAATGAGGGTCAGAGGGTGGATAGACCTCTAGTGGCTACACCTGCACCGGGCCATTTTGTTTCCAAAATAGTGTTTTGTCACTTATTGATAGTGGAGTGAAAACGTAGAGTTACCCTTGACCATGGTGACCCCAGGAGGTAGAGTGGCCATGGTGGTGGTGGGGTTAATGGTACCTGGATCTCCCTGTCCTCCAGTCTTCAGGTTGATCACACCTACAGATACAAGAGCAGAACACATGCTTACACACCAACCCTCCTCCTACAACTGTCACCTCTCTTCAGTCATGGTAACACATCATATCCCCCCAACCCTGTACATCATTATCATCAATACTACTTCCTCATCCAAACTTACAGCACCAATCCGGACAAGGTAATTCTATTCAGATATGTATCGAGTTCAAGGATGGCATCTTTCATTTTTTCTTTTGGCCCTGATAATTGCTTTGAAATGTGATTTTTAACACAATCCATTTCATTTGCTAGATCACAGTGGTTTTTCCTCGTACTAACCCACAGTAGGGTCTGCTCTCAGTTTTTCCATATGGAAATGTTCATACGGATCTACATAATGAATATTACTGTTGTTCTCAAAAAGCACAACAAAAAATAACAATACTCAACTGTGTGTATCCTCACTAACTTTCAATAACAAATAGCTGGGATCAGTGAAATAGTACAGCAATTAATCCGGATCTATAAAATTATGCCAAATAGATCTTAAACGCTCAAGTTCACCAAAATATTAACAATATTATGGAATACTGAGGAATAATTGCTTTTAGTTGGGTTTGATTCATGTACATGTAAGGAAACAATGAAAACCCGAGCGGTTGAAGTCCACCGATGTTTTAACTAGGCCCACAGATGGCTATAGTTACCTAAGGTGGGTTGGCATGAAAAACGATCTTGAGGCGAGGTACCCACATACGAAGTTTGAATAGAATCCATTCAGTTTTTCGAAAGTTATTGTCTGGAAATGAAATTTTAACTTGGCCCCCAGGTGGTGCCACCTACAGGTAGATCAGCGTGAAAAACAGTCCCAAGCGAGATCTCGAGGCGAGGTACCCACATTTCAAATTTGAAATGAATCCGTTCAGTTCTTCAGAATTTATTATTTGGAAACGAGGTCAGACTGATGCACAGACGCAGGGACGGACCCCAATACAAATGTCCCCTTTTAGCCCTTCAGGCATCTGGAGACAATCAGTGACTCAACAAACATTCATTCAACCTTGTTCAAAGTGTTATTTCATGTTTGGTTATTTTTTATTTTTTTTTATTCTTTTATTAATGAAGCCATTATTGATGATCGATGCATGTCAAGTCTATGACCCTTCCATTTCTGTTGTTACATTTATGAATTATAGTTAGTACATGTATTATAATTTTTCAGCATTGTTCATGCAAGTTCATATTGCCCTTAATAGGTTAGTTTCTTACATCAGGAGGTCAAACATAAAATTTCAGTCAAGGCTCTAATATTCATGCACCTTTACCCAGCAAACATCCTGCTTCACATCTTATTGTATTACCATTCATATACTCCCACATTAACACATTACAGGATTCACAACATCATTGGTGGAACCCAAACTGCCTGTATCAACATGATGAAATAAAACCCTTCTCAAACAATGTGTATAGATCTGATGCTGACAGGATAAGCACAATCAGGTTAATTTGTCAAAGATAAATATCTATAGGAATGGTTAGGCAATCCAAAATCTATTTAATCATCTCTGTCTCTCACTTGGCTAAATGCATAGATCTGTCTAATACATTTAACCATTTTGAACTAGAATAACATCATGCCCCACATTGGGTATCAATATATAGGTAACTGGCCTGTACACATGGAAAATGGACTTATCCAGGTTTAGGGAATGGACAAGGCTGTGTCAACATATAATACCCCACAATGGGTGCCAATGTAAAACATATTTGTCTACACGGAAAATTGGACTGTCTATCAGCTTAGAGAATTGGCAAGGTTTCACATGAACATATCATGCCCCACAATGGGATGCCAGGGCCTGATCCAGGCTGATTTTGAACCCGTTACAACAGGTTTGAGCGCCATGGGTTTGGGCGCCCAAATAAAAATAATTTTAAAAAAACAAAACGAAAAAAATAATAATAATAATATTTTTATTTTTGACAATTTCAATGATAACTCTCTCTATTCTGTTGATTATTTTAATATATTTACTGTAACAAAATGTAGAATATGAAACAGAATCATTATTACAGCCGAAAAATAATCCCCAAAACCAGATGAAAATTAAAAAAAAAACTTTCTGAAAACCCCTCATTTGTAATTTACCCCGGCAGTAGCCAGTGATACTGCGAATAGGCTGAAATGAATATTTTCACATTTCATTATTCTAACTAAGGAAGCCAGATATATATGTACTTTAGTTCCCAACATACAGTACACTAAGTAGGAAGTTACATTAGTTACTGCACTTATCGAAGAAACTCGAGAAGCCATCCCCAAAATACAAGTTCGCTTACCTCTGTCAGTTACTGAAAAATAAACATGAATAAAAAAACTAACAAATACACATAACTTTGTCATACAAAGTAATCAATCATTGAGCTGTATCACAGTGTATGTACTAATTTGTTACCCGTTAAGGTAAATCTAATGATTCTACCACATCAAGTCAGGTTTCATCAATTGAACAAAAGAAAGAGAAGTACTACATGTACCCAACGATTCATAGAAGTCAAAATTTTACGAATCAAGTTTATTTTTAACCAAAATCTAGTTTTTAATTTTTATATAGACAGTTTTGCATCTGAAATTGAATTTTTATGCATTTAAAATGCAATCCACACTAGCATTTGACAACATTGGAAAAAAAATATCAGATATCCAATATTTTTCCAAGGCCACAAAACAATGAAAATTTTCATCAAAAATGTTCAGTTTTCACCTCTAATATTACACATAATATTTGGTTTGTACAAGTGACTTCTATGAATGCCTGGTATCATTCAATGTTGCAATCCAACTGAAGAGCTCAGAACTACCAAGGCCATCAAAAATACGATTTGCATACTAGCAAACTTGAACAAGAACCCAAATTGGCTTCAATATATGCCCACACAACACATCAAATCCTGGTTTTCAATGATGTCCTGACTTTGGGGTCGCAGTGATCTTTACCTTTACCTTTGACCTTCACCTCCACTTTAGTATGGACACAAAATAGTCTCCCTCTGATCTAGACTGACACAAAAAAATTGTGACTGTTTATAATTTCCTGATTTTGTGGTCACATTCTGAAGTTGAAATGTTCACCAAATACATTTATCAAGAATTGTCCGGTATATAATTAACATACATACAACTGAATGAAAAAAAGTGCATGACAGTGCCAATTTTCTGCTGGACAAGTCCGGCAAATAGATACAAATTTCGACCCCGGACAGATACATTGATGCAGGACCTTGACCGTAATATTGGTATGTGATATTGTCTCCCCCTAATGACGGGAAAAATGTGATTTTTAAAGATTTCCTGATTTTGTTGTCAAAGTCACCTTGACCTTAGACCTTGACCTCAAGTTTTGTATGTGCCACAGTGTCTCCCAGATAAAATAATTGCTATTTTTTTTGTTTTTTAAGCCCAACTCACACTACGAACATTTTGTTGTATCAGAACAAAAACAATGTTCAGAACATGTTTTGTCTGCAGTGTGAGGTGCCCAGAAACACGAACATTCTGTTAGAGAGACAAGTTCGTGAAATGAAACATGTTTGATTTTCGGAACATGTTTTTGTCCTCAAAACAGTTTTTGTTTTCAGTGTGTGGTGATCGCGAACATGTTTCCAAACATTCACCAACAGTGAGGTGAGTTTTTATCTTCTAGTCAGCTGTAACTCAAAGCTGTCGGTCATGAGACGAAGCTGCTCTCACAGGACACAACAAAATGACCTCGCTGCTTGATCGCGGCAACTGGCGGTCAAGAGAAAATGTTCGCAGTGTGAGGTTACCACGAACAAATACACGAACAAAATGTTCTGTTCTAATACAACAAAATGTTCGTAGTGTGAATTGGGCTTTACAGTAACCTTTGTCCTTGACCTCAATTTTAGTATACTTTCCAGATGAATCTACTCCCACTTTTCAATGCTTTCTTGATTTTTAGGTCATATTAACCTCTGACCTTAATTTTGGTAAGCGAAACATTGTCTCCATCTAGTGTATCTACATGTACTCAATTTGGCAACTGTAGATATATGTATAAAAACTGTTACAGATATAGATCGAACACCAATAGTCCAATCATTTCCTGATTTTGTCAGGTTGTCTTTTGAAACAGTCTCTCCCAAGAATGGATTAAAATCGCCATCATATACTGTCCGCCTTTTCCTTTGTATTTCTTTCAGCCCATTCAGCTTACTGAAATATCCCTCATTTTTATAAAAAAAAAAAACATGTGCAGACCAAATTTTGTTTAATCACAAAAAACTCCATCCAGGGCTATGACACAAACAAACAATGTATTTAAATGACTCAATTTTAGTATACTTTCCAGATGAATCTACTCCCACTCTTCAATGCTTTCTTGATTTTTAGGTCATATTAACCTCTGACCTTAATTTTGGTAAGCGAAACATTGTCTCCATCTAGTGTATCTACATGTACTAATAATAATATTTATTAATAGCTTCATTGCTCTGAACATTTAGTACAAGACACAGTTTATTTGTCATTTAATATAAACAACTTACATACCATTTGAAATAGTTAGACTGATGCCCCCTGGGAAGTTACTCGAAGTGACAACAGGCAGAGCTCCAGGCGGCAGAGGTACCGCTGTCTGTGATACAGCTTGTGTCTGGCCTACATGTTGATTGGCTGTTATCAGCTTATCCAGTTCAAGTTTGGCCTTCTTTGCAGGCGGCTGGGGGAGGCCATCCCCTGCCCCGGATTGTATTGGCACACTACTCATTCTTAGGCAATGTTTGGAGAGTTTTGAGATCCAAAGCTGAGAAACAAGGTGAAAAATAAAATGTACAGATTATTTCATTTGAGTTAAAAATGTGTTTCAGTCACAGTTGTATTTTAAATCTTAGCCCATATGTTTAAGTTTGAAAACATTGCATGAAATTAAAATATATAAGACCTGGAATACTAATTAATAATTTTGCTTTTTTTCAAATAGTATCTCCTGTTAATTGTCTTGTCGACTTACAATACAAAGTTTATTTAGACTCAGAGGTACAATATTGATAACACTAGCTCATTAGGAGCTAATAAATCTGAGTATAATGAACTTAATGCCTCACTCTCAACCATTTCAATCAGAGAACAGAAATGTGAATCCATATTATCAATAAAATCTTTGAATTATCTTGACTACTGACCAGTACCTGTATTTTGCAAACTAAGCCATGCTACCTACCACCATGACCACCAAATAGACCCCTAGTATTACTCTTGAATGTTGGTTCCGCATTCACTCTGACAAGTGATTAAAACATCACCTTCTTTCCCCAAAATATGACAATTTAAGTTTTTTGCTCCACTAGCATTAAGTGATTGAGTGAGTAGGATTTAATATCATTTTGAACAATTTCTCAGTCATATCACGACGGTGGTTACATGTGCCAGGACAGTACATGTCCCAGGACAGTAGTGTCCACAGTTCCTATTATCCTGGACACTGATCAGTCCAGCACCTGTACCCATCCAAGTATTGACCGGGCTCAATGTTGCTTATAACTTGGTGATCCGAAGAGAACCGGTGTGCCCAATGTGATATGCTGTATCTCACTATGATTTAATTGACACTTTAAGCCATTTACAATATTATTCCACTTCATAACATCAGTATAAACAGCATTTTTATAAATCTTGCATATCAATAAAAACAAATGGAAGAACTCAATTTTCATAAAAATCACTTCAAGAACTGTAACTTGTACAAGGCCATTGTCACTTCATTGGTTGTTTAGCATGACCTTGATTTTTTAAATACACATGATAGATGCTATAATTATTTATTATTAATTATTAAATTGCAAACCAATTGTATATTAATATAAAGAAAATGAGTAAGTTTTACTCAAGAAAATGTAAATCCCTCATCTATTTTAATTATTTTCCCTCAAAATATAGATGGTCATGCTAAACAACCAATCAAGTGTCAATGGCCCAAGTGTATCTGTGGACATGCAATCTATGATAATAAATTTTATAGATTTTCTATTTTAGCAAACTGTACACTGGCACTTTCACTACCTGGTCGATGCTGATTGCCGACTGGACCCAGGATCAATCCCAGAACCTCTCGAATGCGAGGCAGACGCTCTAACCGAAACTGTTGCACAGTGGTCTCACTTACCCAGACTATTCTTGGAAACCGTACATTGTACAAGTTTAGGAATTAAAACTAGAGAACATCAACAATTCAACAATATGTATTGTGACCACAAAGGAATTCTATGTAGATTATGAATACCAAGTTAATCAAGGTATCCTATATCCCAGTCTATCAGTCAAGCCAGCACTTAATCCTTTTATACCTGCTTAGTGACAATTACCAACTTCTCAATGGCAAGTGGATTTCAAGTTGTAATGATAATTAATTTATCTGGAATTCTTTTGAAATAGCAGTACTATAGCCAAAAGATCTTTGTAACAATAAAAACAAAAAATCCTCGAAAGAGAGCCCAGAGATGTTTCATATGTAACTGATCATATTACCTTTCAAAACTAAAGTTTTGTTATTATTATTATAAATTTCATATTTTTGATTTTTTTTTTCACTCTAAAAAGCTAGAGATATTGCAATCTTATTGTATGGGGCAACATGCACAGCATTTGCCATTCACTGTTT
Organism: Hanleya hanleyi; assembly: GCA_036873755.1. NCBI lineage: Eukaryota > Metazoa > Mollusca > Polyplacophora > Lepidopleurida > Hanleyidae > Hanleya > Hanleya hanleyi. The sequence continues at coordinate 7,189 of JAVTVY010013712.1, read as the reverse complement.
ACTGACCATATCTTTATTTTGTTTTACTTATTTATTTCACATCAATGATTCAAATATGCAATGAGTTATTTATTGTTTCTCATCCTTCAACTAGAGTATGAATTTGTAAACTGTAGTAGAATAAATCAGTCCAAACTTCATTTGAATGAAAAAAGATCATGAAACCACAACACCAAATATAACCCTGATAAGTATGACAGACACTTCCTTGTCTTGCTGAAATTAACTTTTATTATTATTTTATTATGCAACAATGTCACTAAAAATACATGCTACATTTCTGCAATGGCCTCATGCAAAGTAGATTCAGTTTTGACCTTCAGAAAAAAAAAAAAAAAAAAAAATACCCCAAAAATTATCATGTTATATCTATTACAATTGATCTTATTTTCTAATTAAATATTTTGCTGGTTTGCTTGATAAATGAATTCATTTTTTTGTTAACAATAGAAACTAGTTTGTCCAAACAAAAAAGGAAGAAAAAAAAAACTGTTTAAAAGTGAACCTTTAAATGTCCAGTATTCAGGTTTGTATTTCCTGTTCATGGTTTTGTGATTATGAACCACAATAGAATAATCTAAAGAAAATTCAATAAATCTCTGCCTATATTTTAATATCAAGCAGACAAAATGAATGAGATTACGATAAAGTAAGATATCATAAGATACTTTATATATTGTTGGTTTTCACGAGCAGTAAAACCTACAATAAATAAAGTATCTATTCTCATTCATTTTGTCCACTTGATATTATAATGCAAATTAAGATTAAAACTTAACCTTTTTTTTAATTATTTGAAATGTAATCCTAGGCACAGAGTCATTTACTGAATTGTCTCCAGAATAATCTATTGTGGTCCATAACACAACAGAAATAAAATACGAACCTAAAAATTTGACATTCTAAGGTTCAAATTAAAACAGCTTTCTTTCTTTCTTTTGGACAAACTAAATTAAATAAATATTTCTTCAGTTCTGGATGAATCTTCTTTCTTGTTGATTGAATATTAAATCTTCTTTCATTACTAACTAGGATTTCTGAAATTTATTTTGCAAGAGCCACTGTTACAATTGTTATTATCCTTCCATTTCATGCATTTATTGTGAGAATAAAATTATTATAAATGCAAGAACATCTGCAGTCTCTAATTTTAGACAGTTTTCAAAGCATAACTATTCATATTATAATTAGGTAAGCCGACTGCCTACGTCAGTTGGTCACGAGGTTCAATAACATGGGCCTACAATAGAATTTTAATACAGCAAGAAATGGTCAAATATAAATTAAATTCTATGACGGATATGAACTTGAACGTATTTCAAACAATTTACTGTACATTGTTACCATCGTTGAATGGGTTGATCTGCTTTTTTAACTTATAAGTTATATACATAATGTTTTTCCAAGAATAAGTGACATACATTTCAGAACGCATGGCGGTCCGTAACGCGCATGTCTTCCCTGTCTTGGGAAGTTTTCTCACTTGAGGCAGATTTCAGCATTCGAAAAACTAAAATACCATAATTGGTACGATGGCGAGAAAGTATCTAACAAAAAACGATTCGTTGACGTAAACATCTACATACTGTAAACAAACAAACGTCTCAATAAATTAAATAACAAAAATATTAGATAGTCAACGAAAATTAATAGCAGCCTCGTTTTCATATCCGAAATTCAAGCGCCCGTCGACATAATTTTTGTTCCAAACAGACACATTTTAGCATAAATCTTCGCAACCCATTAAAAAGAGAATAGCACGTTCGAATACCGGCATTTCCTTAGAAACGTTAAAGCGAAATATTTACGCGCGACAGCACAACTGTCTAGAAACTGTAATTTTCTCGTGAGTTTCAATGTCAAAACGTGTCCTGGAAAGTCTAAACTGAAAAGAAAACTTCCCCTTCGGAGCCGACTTCTTTTCAGTTTTACATCAAAAACACGATTGGAACCGATCAGCCAACCACGAGAAAAGATAGAACAAATAAAGTTGTAGCCCTTTCAATTTAGTTAGTAGCGACAAACAATCCAGATAGCGTATAGAAAGGAAAAATCTCTCGAAAATCCTTACCTTATGAAGTCCGCGAGAACGCCATTAATTTTGCGCATGCGGTTTCAAGGGAGGTTAACATACTTGCCAACCATTTGGCTCTTCTTTCAATTTCGCACTACCCAAATATTGTATTAAACTTTGTTTTAAGCGTAATTTAACAGGCATATGGCTCATTCCAATACTCCAAACATGTATTAGGGTGATCTTCAACCTTTTACGCGTAGAAGAAAAGCAACTTCATATAAATTTATATGTATTTGCGGTAAACTTGACCTAATTTACCCATAATGCATTTCAATGTTGATGAGTGACGTCAGAACTCGATGGTGTGCACAGTTGTTTTGGTCAGAAAAATTGTTTTTCTCCAGTATTTATCATTGGGGTTTGGTAAGAACAGAGTGTGCTTTCTCATAGCTCATTGTCAAATTTCAATGAAACTGACATTCAATAATCTTTTTGTATACAATACTCGCCACTGTCATGGAAATACATGAAGCTGTCACACAGTCACTGAGTGACAGTGGCAAGACTGCTCAGCTGGGGTTGGCAAATGAAAATCACGTAATCATTCCAACTGCAAGTCACTATAGACAAGGTCATGCATGAATTTAATATATTTTTCAGTTTGAACACCGACATAGTGGAGTTGTTTTCTTACTTTTTCGTTTGATCAGATTGTTAATAATTGGTATTGTAATATTCCCAACAGCAAAATATAGATGGATTTCTTTGAGCTGACGTCATTGTATTTTTATTTTTTATTTTTTTCTTACACTGTATTGATTCTCGCCATACCTTTGTATAATACCATGGTCAAGCAATAAAGTATTGTATTGTATTGTATTGTAAGGCAAAGTTATTCTTCATATTCCTCACTAGTCCAAAATCAGCAATGTCCAGCGCAGTAAGTCCATTTAGCGTTAAGTGGAGGACTGGACATTGGTCAACAACTTGCCTACCAGCTTGTATTCTTCTTTTTAGAGAATCTCCTGATGAAAACAGAAACAAGAAGTCTATATCACTGCAGCCTTCTGTCAAGTTTGTGTTCCGGTGGAACTGGAATTTTAAATATGTTGAGGAAATAAGAAATGTTCTGTTTAACTGTTACCTGTTGTATATATCTGAAACTACCCAGTGACCATATTAGGCTATGAAATCAATAGGCTAATATCAATCAGACTTCAATACCAGCGTTGTGCATCTTCCATGGGATATAATAAACATTTACTTCTCGTGCATGACATGACCTGGCAAACTTCATTTTTCAGAATATTTTATCAATATCATCACATCACCTCACTCACTTACTTGGTATTTAAAACTTAATTGGTGCTGTAGGTACTCATCATATGTTGGATTATCTTCTTGCTGACTTCTCAAAGATGTCCAGGCTGGATAATTGTCTTCTTTAGAAGATGCCATTACCATTAAGCTGGTTCATTGTTACATTTTGGATCTGGTAACAATCATTCAAATTAATTATTTTCACACAAGAAGGGTTATTGCAGACTCCTATATTCCAGTATCATTATACCCCCTCCCCCCCCCCCCACCTTATTTTGTGGTGGATATTAGGTTCAGTATACAGTATACTCCTAATGCAATTTGGACTTGTTGATAGGACTACAATAAAACACAAATTCACTGTTATGTCAATGATTTCATACTGTCTTGCATTATCATCAGCATCCACCAATGGTATCTGTTCCTAATGTGAATTCAAGGGGACATCAGAAGAATTTGTTAACATTTTTATCCATGGTGGAGTAGATGGAGAACTAGTGGTCGATAAGATGCATTGTCCAGGCCAGTCTCAGTGACACAGGACACCTGTTGATGTCCTCAGTAGCCCCCAGCCCCCCAGCTCCATGGCCCCTGCACTGTAGGTCTTGACAGCATGTCTGAACTCTAGTCTTACTGGGAAGGTACTAGAGTAAGACTAGAGTACTGATACCTAGTTAGTGAGCTCATTCCTGATTCCAACTGAGGGATAATATTGTGAGACCTCCCTCAATGCTGACTGGCCAGATCATGCGTACAGCTTTTTGATAGAATTATTTCACTCTTGTCTTTACCAGATTGTGTTGCTGAACCATCAGAATGGGTGGAGCAGTGAGCACGGGCGAAGACAACGATGATCTCATAGACAATTTAGTCGCCGCTGACTACATTAAAACACCCCTCGTTGAGAAGGTGTTCCGAGCTGTGGATAGGGCTGACTACTATCTCCAAGACCATCGTGACAATGCCTACAAAGACCTGGCCTGGAAACATGGACACCTACATCTCTCTGCACCATGTATATATTCTGAAGTTATGGAGTCTCTCAAATTAGACCAAGGACTATCTTTCTTGAACCTGGGAAGTGGTACCGGCTACCTCAGTACCATGGTGGGTTTGATATTGGGTGAGTACATGTAAACCGGCTACATCAGTACCATGGTGGGTTTGATATTGGGTGAGTACATGTAAACCGGCTACATCAGTACCATGGTGGGTTTGATATTGGGTGAGTACATGTAAACCGGCTACATCAGTCTCATGGTGGGTTTGATATTGAGTGAGTACATGTACATGTACACCAGCTACCTCAGTACCATGGTGGGTTTGATATTGGGTAAGTACATATACACCAGCCACCTCAGTCTCATGGTGGGTTTGATATTGGGTGAGTACATGTACACCAGCTACCGCAGTACCATGGTGGGTTTGATATTGGGTGAGTACATATACACCAGCCACCTCAGTCTCATGGTGGGTTTGATATTGGGTGAGTACATGTACACCAGCTACCTCAGTCCCATGGTGGGCATTATATTGGAAGATTACATGTACACGTACTGGCTACCACCATGATGGGCATGATATTGAGTGAGTATATGTACACCAGCTACCTCAGTACCATGGTGGGTTTGATATTGGGTAAGTACATATACACCAGCCACCTCAGTCTCATGGTGGGTTTGATATTTGGTGAGTACATGTACACCAGCTACCTCAGTCCCATGGTGGGTTTGATATTGGGTAAGTACATATACACCAGCCACCTCAGTCTCATGGTGGGTTTGATATTTGGTGAGTACATGTACACCAGCTACCTCAGTCCCATGGTGGGTTTGATATTGGGTAAGTACATATACACCAGCCACCTCAGTCCCATGGTGGGTTTGATATTGGGTGAGTACATATACACCAGCCACCTCAGTCCCATGGTGGGTTTGATATTGGGTGAGTACATGTACACCAGCTACCTCAGTCCCATGGTGGGCATTATATTGGAAGATTACATGTACACGTACTGGCTACCACCATGATGGGCATGATATTGAGTGAGTACATGTACACCAGCTACCTCAGTACCATGGTGGGTTTGATATTGGGTAAGTACATATACACCAGCCACCTCAGTACCATGGTGGGTTTGATATTGGGTAAGTACATATACACCAGCCACCTCAGTACCATGGTGGGTTTGATATTGGGTGAGTACATGTACACCAGCTACCTCAGTCCCATGGTGGGCATTATATTGGAAGATTACATGTACACGTACTGGCTACCACCATGATGGGCATGATATTGAGTGAGTACATGTACACCAGCTACCTCAGTACCATGGTGGGTTTGATATTGGGTAAGTACATATACACCAGCCACCTCAGTACCATGGTGGGTTTGATATTGGGTAAGTACATATACACCAGCCACCTCAGTCTCATGGTGGGTTTGATATTGGGTGAGTACATGTACACCAGCTACCTCAGTACCATGGTGGGTTTGATATTGGGTGAGTACATGTACACCAGCTACCTCAGTACCATGGTGGGTTTGATATTGGGTAAGTACATATACACCAGCCACCTCAGTCTCATGGTGGGTTTGATATTGGGTGAGTACATGTACACCAGCTACCTCAGTCCCATGGTGGGTTTGATATTGGGTGAGTACATATACACCAGCCACCTCAGTCCCATGGTGGGTTTGATATTGGGTGAGTACATGTACACCAGCCACCTCAGTACCATGGTGGGTTTGATATTGGGTAAGTACATATACACCAGCCACCTCAGTACCATGGTGGGTTTGATATTGGGTGAGTACATGTACACCAGCTACCTCAGTCCCATGGTGGGCATTATATTGGAAGATTACATGTACACGTACTGGCTACCACCATGATGGGCATGATATTGAGTGAGTACATGTACACCAGCTACCTCAGTACCATGGTGGGTTTGATATTGGGTAAGTACATATACACCAGCCACCTCAGTACCATGGTGGGTTTGATATTGGGTGAGTACATGTACACCAGCTACCTCAGTCCCATGGTGGGCATTATATTGGAAGATTACATGTACACGTACGGCAGATTTCATTATAATAGGGGCCAAATTGTCCCACTCAAAAGCAAAAAAAAAAATTCAACAATGTTACAAGATAATTGAGTTTTCAAATGACTACAGATCTTAACATTCTAAATCAAATAATAATGGGATAACTTATACCCCAAAATCAAATATCTCAGGACTTTTGTCCAACCTGGTCAATTTAGCTCAATATTAACATGGCAGAACAACTCACTCACTTCTTGCCAGTTAAACTATGAAAAGTTAAAAACTTTTGAACATAGTTACAAACTGGAATGCATTATAAGACCTATAATATTTAAATAGATGATTTGGAGTCATAAAGCATAAATTTGAGATGAAAACGAAGTGCACAATGCTTCATTGAGTGGTGGACAGACACTGGTTTTCGAACTTTTTTTTCTCTGTTTGCAACAAGTATAATTTTGACCACCAAGCTAAAGATATTGATTTGCCTAGATTTGTATTCCATAAATTCAATCAGGTTTCACCTATTTGCCGATTCGTTAAGATTTTAGAAGAATGTTATTGTTGTGTCTAATGTTACATGTGGACAGACATTGTGTAACATTAGCAACATTAATTTCCTAAAATTAAATATATGTTAATGATTATCATCATTATCTGCTTTCCAAAGTTTATATCTAAATGTAAATACACAAATAAGCCTAAACAATTCAGTGCTGACATCTTGATTTAAATATTACTATGAGAAAATTTCCTTCTTTTGGTTAAAATTGTGTTGCTAATGTTACATGTGGACAGA
>JAVTVY010013711.1:0-55323 GCA_036873755.1 Hanleya hanleyi | reverse complement strand
AACCCCTGCCAACTTTGCTAAGAACAACTGCCAACTGATGGCTATTTTTGTCCGTATTCGCCTTATCAACCGATCACCAACTACGAGCATATCTACTATGTAAATAGAATAGAACAGACAAGCATCCTAGGCATTGAGATTTTGTTTTTCTACTCTCAGGCGACAGTATAGGGAACGACAGCTTCGATAACAACATTGGCATGCACTGTTATGCCAACTGCATATCAACCATCCGGCACCAAAGATGTTACCAGGCATCAGAAGGGAACCATCGAACTCCATGTGTTCTATGTTATGTATTGTTTAATGTAAATATTGTTAATAATGTACACCGATGAAAAACAGCATATGCTGATTTCATTGCAATAGAACTAAAACTGAAACTGACCTACGGCTAACACACATAGCTAGCGCAGTTTGTACCATCAGTGTTGGCTGTGTGAAGTAAACGTGAGTATGAACGATGGAAGAGAACACGATGACTATCCCATCCTCTCCCAGGGTGCTTTGCGCTATGCTGCATTTACCACTGTAGGGGTCTCGTCATTTTTCACAGGATTCTTGTGAAAACCGAGAACTGTTCTATCTCACTGTGTTACTGATCGCAAAATGTATATCTATCTCGAAAAACACTAAACAGTTATTCAGTGTATTTTAAAACGCCAGTTTCACACAGTTTGAAGGCAGCTTTTTGACAAATTACCATAGAACTATATGTTGCGGAAATATATATCAGTGAATCGCGGCTGATATTAATTCGCCCAGTTAGACGGTCGTCATGTTCGTTTACAGTGGCAACAAGATGACCTTCGGTCAACTCCAGCAAAGTCCGTGAGACCCTTACAGCGCTAAATGGAGAGGCGCGAAGCAGATCGAAATGAATGCCTGGTAGAGCTTGTGACTATCCAAGTTCATCTGATAACAAGTTCGTCGCTCACAGTTTCTGGCAACATTATATCGACATCAAGGAGACAAGAAGATCATTACCATGAAAAGCGAACCAGCGGATATCACCGGAAGCAACGATATCACCATCAAGCAGCATCTGCTAACATTTTCTATCAGACTTTCTAAGGAAACCAAGGAAATCTAGCAGAAAAATCCTCATCTCACAGGGTCTGACAACAGCATCGCCATCAAGCAGCATGTGGCACAAAAAAACATTGACAGGGAACAATAGTTCATGCGGAGCTCCTGGCCAAATTGTAACCAAAGTTTACAATGCGCCAATACGAAATATCTAGTCACATGACGCACCCTTCCACCTCCCAATCCCGGCAGTCATATAATAGGCCAAAGTGACGCCTCAATATCTGAACCCATCCGATAAGGATATTGTTAAATGTGACACTGATACGATATATATGAGACAATAACTGATCAAGAGATCCGGTCTCTGAACGACAGGCTATACTTATTTCATGGAGATGAGAAAAATCTTCCTTATTGATGATGGGCAGATACGAGAAAATCTGCACAGGAAATCGCCGCGGCACGGATGACGTTACACAGTGACGTTAATTACATGGCTTGAGGTGATTCATACCTCAAAACTTGACCAACCCCAATATTTTTGCTGTGAGTGGCTGGGGTGTTGACCAGTAATAAAACGTAAAAAAATTGATGGTCTTCGGTACAGATTTTTTTGTACGTAGCCGCGAATATCACCATGTCAACCGTTTTTTGCCGAAATCATGAAAAATCAGATTTCTGCGCAACAAGACAAGAAAGTAAAAGCATACGGATATATATCCACAGGTATTGTTTATTTGTACAGCTGAATATAAATGCATTAATTGTATATGAATTCTACATTTCATCGAACTGTGTGACAATGGTAATTACATTTTCGGACTATGAAACCATCTCCCAAATCGAAAATCATCCGGTGACCTATACGGATATTTTAAACACTGCTTCTCCACCATATGATCTTTTTATTATTCAAATAAAAAGTGGGGGTCTTCGATCTACTTTCTTACAAAAAAGCTTAGAGTGATCCTATCTCCATAGTTTTCTAATATTTGCGACGTCATTACCTCCACTGGTTACGTCTCTTATCGGAAAAGGCGATATATGACGATATAGATAAGGCCTGCTTCATTTTTATAGACATATAAATAGTCTAAATAGGGTGTGCCGTTAGGGCTATCTGTAGTTTCCAGTCAACGTGGATATATATCATTCAATGAATCATTGATATAGCGATTATCCACAGCGAGAAGATCGTCAAAATAGTGCTTGGTGAATATGAATGGACGGACTTTGAAATGATCGGTTTTGAAAGCGTCTGCATATAGTCGTATTTATAAAAGAAAAGCCATGAGTCAGCTAAAATGGGTGCACAATCAGTACCCATTGGAATACCTCTATGCTGTTGATATGTTGTACTGCCCAAGTTCACATATTATTAATGAGAGATCCAAGCAACTCTATAAGCAAAGAAACATCTCATTAAGGATATCCCTTGTATGTAGAAGAGCTAAAGATTATTGTGGCTTCTGACATTAATATATCGGCCATCAGTTTCCTTTCTTGTGGATACATGTCTGTAATGACGGCTATGCTGATATTGACCGGTTTAGAACACTAAGAACAGAATTTTAAAATGTTTTCGGTAGCTGATGCATCCCACATGCGGATGCAGACCAGAGTACAGTCCCAGGTAATGTCCGGTTGGAATACATGCCAATGGGACGTTTGTGATAGATCATATTGTTGCCTCAAAACGAACATGGCTACTGTGACACACAAACACACAGACGTACCAACATACCCATTGTCAAGTCCTGTGATTTTCCTTAAATCAACAAAAATAGCGGATTTATGTTGACCAGTGTCAAACCCTTGATATACTGGCGTTTCCATGATCCATGAGATATAACTTGGTATACCCACACACAGTCGAATCGATGACTTTCTTATGTTCCCATCGCCGCCTTGTTCCTCGGTTCCTAGCATAGACGAATGACTGATGCAATACTCTACTATTTAATAATTCCGTATTTGATGGACATGACTCGGTCTAAATATGTGCCCTCGGCTCTACATTGACAGATCTCTCTCCCTAATGGGTGACATTGGATGAGAAAGTTATTACCCGCAAAGACTGTGATACGGAACAATACCAGACAGAAGCGATCACTATATCCGGCTCTCATTGCTAGTCTAGACTCATTACTATCACCAAAGGGCAGGTAAAGAGTCCGGCGCATCCATCATAATATTAACGGCCAATTCAACTGATAATCGTATTATATCAGAGGAACAACAACGTTAGCGGACGGAAACTGAACGGTTTTAACACCATTACACAATAATTGAATGGACCTAATAAGTTAACTTGTCAGACATTACATCGATTGCGATATAAGTAGATCGATTGTCAGTTTATAAACAGTAAAACAAATTGGGTGTAAGACCAGATGAGACATGTCTGTTGATTGTTCCAGTCAACTAGAATACTTAAGGTTAATGGGACTGGGTAAGCTGCGCGAAGCCAACGAAATGACTTGCAATCATTGGTCACTTACACCAAAAGTAGTTGAATTTCATCATAGCGTCACTCATCTAAAGCTTCCAATGTGTAGCCTGGGACATCACGGTTCACTCCTAAACCAGAACTCGTGGACTTCGAAAGGCCACGCAAAATTTTAGACTGGTACAGATATTATAGTACATGTAGGATTGCATTATTTATTTAATACATATGAGCAGAAGATTCGCATCTATACTCTCCAGACTCGTTGCCACAGGTAATGCCTCCCAGATAAATTTAACAGTCGCCAATGAGAACTAAGAACAATAGAATAGTTATCAGCCGTTTAAACAATATTCCGTTTTAGAATTTTAGTTGAACAATTTGGGCTTGAAAGACACACTTCTGTTCATCCGAGACAGCCCATATTCAATCCCAAGCTAGATCAAAACCTCATCTACATTTTATCCAGCGATTTGAACTCGGAATTCTGCTTCATTCTCTCGGAAATTCTTGGAAACCAAGCACGACTGGACTATACACTAAACCTATTTCAAGAAGGCCCCTTCCCCTTCGGGGGGGTGGCCTTAATGAGAAATGTAAGATTACTTCTACGGACAGGCCTCGAAATAAGGGGCTTGGACTGGAACACAGTTTTAGCATCGGGGTGTCAAAATGGGGTCTTCATACATAATTCCCATGTTTAATATATCTGAGACATGTCTTTCGCAATGGGCTGTTCGAGTTTAAAAACGATCCCCCTTTATGAGGAGTTTAAAACGTTAGCCATGTGAAGTACGTTTCTTGAAGTATATGACCGTCGATAAGCACGTATGTAATAAAATCTTCTAAGTTCACATTAACCAAATATCCCAATTCTGACCACAAAAAATATCAGTAATTACAAATAAATATGAATCCAGGCGTTGTACAAGACGTCCAATCATTTTCAATAAAAAGGGTAACTATGTCTCATAAACATGCAATCAATGAATGGACCAATCTGGAGCCTATATGTCTGTATAAGTGCATCGAAACTAATCCAGCAAACTGTCGTTTGATTATGAGAATGTCAAATGTATAATATTTCAAAACAAAATGCCAGAGAGTTACTGCAATGGCAGAAGCCAAAATGTTTCGGCACAAACAGCAACTATGAGGTTTTTCACATGAACAAGGGCCGTACTATTGGTCATCCCAAAAATATAACCCACACGTTTATGCACTGTCCGCGTGAACGCACCAGATGATTTTTTTGTAATTATTTTGATTTGATTTCCTGGATATCTTCTACCATGTAACATATTTTCCAAGACATCAGTAGTGTGGTCTACACTGTTCGATTCACCCACAAGATCACCAAGCCATGCTGAGTATGCTTAGGATCACCCAGTCAATGAGTATGCTTAAGATCACCCAGCCAGTAAGTATGTTTAGAAGCACCCAGCCAATGGGTATGCTTAGGATCACCCAGCCAATGAGTATGCTTAAGATCACTCAGCCAGTATGCTTAGGATCACCCAGCCAATGAGTATGCTTAAGATCACTCAGCCAGTATGCTTAGGATCATCCAGCCAATGAATATGCTTAGGATCACCCAGCCAATGAGTATGCTTAGGATCACCCAGCCAATGAGTGTGCTTAGTAGCTGACTGCAGTTTTTTCAATCTCAGATCTATTCAAGCTCCATGATCTCAGGAGATGCCAATTCTCACTATGCGGGTTCTCCTATTAATCTCCATAGCATGGAATCCCCATGGAGTGCAACCGGAACAGATCAATAACTGCGTGGTAATATACACAATGTAGCAGACGGCAGATTTTGTTTCTACTGAGCAGCGAAAAAATGCAGATTTGCACAATATAAGTATATTAATCCACACTGATCTATACAATACCATTCTAAACAGTGTTATTACAAGCGTCTAGTCCGTCATTCATAATCCAGCCGTCGTCCATTAGAGAATATCCGCGTCCATAATCCAAAGACCTATTCCATTTTCCATATAACAGTATTAGCACCAAATTCAAAAAGACAATCATAGTATACAAAAACATAGGCTTGTTTCCTGCAAGAGAGAAGCGGTCAACAGTTTTCAATGATGCCGGCAAGACATCATGATGTTCCAAAAATATCAAATCCGTATCGCTGATCAGTATTCTTAATCCATAATATTCGTTGTAAAGTCGTCATATAAAGAATGATGTATCTCAGTCACGCTTTGATTGTGACTGTTCATATGAGTACCATGAGGATCTTGAAGTACATGGGTTCATACGGCCCCTAGCCCCGGGTTAAGCGGAATTAGACACAAGTTACGAAACGTAGCACCATAGATCTTGCACGCTACGTTCGTATTTTGCTATCAGCATGCGATATGTATCGCCAAATTTGAGAAACTTTTGAGTGTAGGCGCTTGGTGGAATAGCCCTGTTTTTTAAGTTTCTGCACCAGTGTTTTGTGACGTTGATTAAAATCGTCACATTTAACACAGGATCTAGCAAATGCTACTAAGCGAGATATGTATACGCCATATGCAGGTCCCACTGGAATATTACTGTCTCCCCTCTGCTATGTGAGTTATATAATGAGACAGCATACTTTCCGGACAAGTTTTTCTAACATAGGAGACTCTCAATGGGTTTGTTTCATTCTTGTTTCCAAAAGCCCCAGTGAAAAGAAAAAAATGCCAGGAAATGAATGTGGAATATATGTAATAATCCGTAACTTTCCTCTGGGCTGCTAAACATTGATTATTTTTGTTGAACGGCAGACAGTTGCAACACACTAATTAATGCCTTCACAATCTAATAAAGAAGCAATATAACATTTAGAATTCAAGCTCCAGCCTATACCCAGTCCTGTTGTATTAACTTGAGTCCATCGTTCGTTCGCTGATGAACGACAAACATTTCAGCTATCGCCGTATAGACGTGGGGTGGGGGGAGGTGCTGATAAGAACAAAAGCACGGTATTGCTACTACTCTCTAATACAATATTAGGACCAAAGCAAGCTGGTTAGAGAGTTTTGTATCTTCTTGTTCAAAAGATCCGTAATTAAATATCGATCAGGTTTATTGAATAATATATCTAGACGGGTCAGTTGTGCCACAATTCGACTAGAAGAAGCTGTACAGAAATGGGAGACGAGATCTAACGACATCCGATATCGGAAAACTTGATATAATAACGATAAATTGGTTTGAATCTCGCTATACTATCTCACATGAATGCTCGCGGGATTATCAGTCGAAACTCGGCGATGAATTGGTTGATTATAAAACCATACAATCGATTTGAGTGATATATCAACGTTTTACCGGCGACCTCTAACGATTTGGAATGGTGAATTCAGAGCCCCGGATGTTCACTGTGCAAACATTTTCTACACCGTGTGTAGGAGCTAAGAGACATCGATAGCACATGTACCAATGAGAATGATCCCGACTAGCAAAAGCCAAATCAGGATTTCATAGATCGTCCCTTGTCAACCACCGGCATCATCGCTATCTACCATTCATGTCAACCACTGAATCACTGGCAACATTGCTATCTACCATTGTCAACCGCTGGCAGCATTGTTATATACCACTGTCAACCAATGGCATCATTGCTATCTACCATTGACAACCGCTGAACCACTGGCAACATTGCTATCTACCATTGTCAACCACTGAACCACTGGCAACATTGCTATCTACCATTGTCAACCGCTGGCAGCATTATTATATACCATTTTCAACCAATGGCAACATTGCTATCTACCATTGTCAACCATTGGCAACATTGCTATTCAGCATTGCCAATCAGTGACGGGAGGAGTGAATAGGGTGTTTTACGTCGCATTTTAACAAATTGTCAGCATATCACGACGACACAGTCACATTATTTTGGCACCGGGCCAACCAGTCTTTGAACTACCATCGCAAAGTCAACCACTGGCATGTCATCTACCACTGAACTTTCAGCAGATTCATAAAGAAATGAAACAGTCGCTCAAAATGCCTTGAACTGTGAATAGGACATTGTCCATCACACAGTGCTGTCTGCTTCAAAGTCCCCAATGAGATTTTGAACGTTTATCCGGTTTCAGGTCTATATATACTGGGCCCCATAGCCAAACTAACGAAATGTCACCACTTTCCGGTCACTTTATCTAATCGGACTTTATAACTATCCTGTTCCGAACGAAAAAATCCCTGCGACCTCCACCCCGAGGCTTGCCCTCTGGACAAATCATTGTGATTGTAGTTTTGTGACTGGTAAATAAGGCGTCGGGCCTCACATACATTGTTCTGAATGCGAACTTGCATTCTATAAATACTCTCTCGTTTGGACTGTTTTTTTCTACTTGGCGGTCACATATTTCATCAGCTGAATTGATAGCGCTATAACATCATCGTTCCCAAATAATAAATATTAAATGTTAAAACTAAACGCCAGGCAGTTACTGCAATGGAAGAGTCCAAAATGTTTCCAGAGACAAACAGCAACTGCGAGGTTTTAGGATGGAAAAGTGAGTAAACTTGATCATCTCAATTTACATCTCATGTTAATATTTAGATTGCATTTCATGGATATCGAGTTTGACTTTGGTGTACCACATCTAGAAATTCAGATTAGCTACCATGTGTATATGTCGAAGAAATTGGTAATGTAGTCCAGACTGTTCGACTTATCCATTAGATCGTCCAGCTAATGAGTAGTAGTGGTCGTCTGCTGTACTTGAATCTCAGGGAGATGACAATTCCCCCGAATCTCAGGGAGATGACAATTCCCCCGAATCTCAGGGAGATGACAATTCCCCCGAATCTCAGGGAGATGACAATTCCCCCGAATCTCAGGGAGATGACAATTCCCCCGAATCTCAGGGAGATGACAATTCCCCCGAATCTCAGGGAGATGACAATTCCCCCGAATCTCAGGGAGATGACAATTCCCCCCGCTCGGTTTTACCAATCTCCACAAAACGGAATCTCCATGGAGTGTAACTGGAATAGAACAAGAGCTGCTTGGAATGTAGATAATTTAGCAGACGACAGATTTTGTTTGTGTTAGGCAAAAAAACAACTGCGCATTCGTTCAATCTGAGTATATTCATCCATACTGATCTACACGGTATTATCCTAACCCGTTCAATCTGCCCACTGTTATGTGAGTGATATAATGAGAGAGCACATTTTTCTGACAACTTTTTCTAACACAGGAGGCCCTCAATGGGTTTGTTTCGTTTTTTTGTTCCCAAAGGCTGGAAGTGAACGGAATGCGGCCACTTAAAGAAAACATTCGAGTAAACGAGTGCAGAACATATAGAAAGCAAACCCAAGGATGAAACACCGGAACTGTCAATAATCCATAACTTTCTCCTGGGCTACCAAACATTGATTATTTTCGTTGAACGGCAGACATTTACAACACGCTAATTATTTCATTCACAATCTAATATAGAACCAATATAACTTACACAGTCGAACTGAAGTAGCTCGAGTCCGTCAACCGTTCGCTGATGAACGACAAAAAATTGTGTTTTATACTACTGCTCCCTAATTCCATATCAGGACCACGTAATTAGGTAGCGATCAGTTTTTGTTTTTATATAATATGTCTAGACGGATTGTTGCGAGTTGTGCCACGATTCGATTAGCAAAAACTGTACAAAGATGAGAGGCGATATCTGACGAGATCCGATATCGGAAAACTGAAAACGATGAATTGGTGCGAATCTCGCCGCACCATCTCACGTGAATTCTCGCGAGTGATATATGATCGTTTCGTCTGCGTTCTCCAATGATTTGGAATGGTGATTTTATTGTCCCGCATGTTCGCGGGGGAAAAATTTGCTACAGCGCATGTCGGAGCTAAAAGACATCGATGGCACATGTACAGACTGATCCCGACAGATCAGACATTCCACATAAACATTGTAGAAATCACTATTGTCAACCACTGTTAACATTGATATCTCCATTGTCAACCACTGGTATCACTGCTCCTACCATTGTCAAACAGTGGTGACATAGTTATCCACCATTGGCAACCACTGGCAACGTCGATATATAGTATACATAAAACCAGGCTAGTTTTCTGCAAGAGAGAATCGGTCAACAGTTTTCAATGATGCCAGCCAGACATCATGTTGTTTCAAAAATATCAAATCCGCATCGCTGATCAGTATTCTTAATTCATATAATTTTCGTTGTGAAGTCGTTATCTAGGATATGATGCATCTCAGTCACGCTTTGATTGCAAACTGTTCATATGAACACCATGATGGTCTTGGAATGCATGGGTCCATACGGCCGCAAGCCCCGGATTAAGCGAAATTAGACACAACTTACGAAACGTACCACAATAGATCTTGCACGCTATGCTCGTATTTTGATATCAGCATGCGATATGTATCGTCAAATTTGATAAACATCGAGTGGAGGCGCTTGATGATATAGCCCTGTTTTATAAGTTTCTGCAATAATGTTTTGTGACGTTGATTAAAATCGTCATATTCAACACAGGATCTAGCAAATGCTACTAGGCGAGATATGTATACGTCATATGCAGGACCATCTGGTATATTGCTGTCCAGATAGGGATAGTTTAAGATGTCGAAATCGTAACCATCTCCACCAGTGGTGATATCTCTTTGGTATGTCCCATAGAGAAGAATTTTGATATTTTTGATAGAAGCAGCGTTTTAAATGCTGCGTTTAGCTGCTACAGCTCACATGCGGATGCAGACCAGAGTACAAGTTCCGGAGGGAATACATGACAATAAAACATTTGTGATAGATTATATTACGAATTATTACTTGAAAACGCACATGGCTTCTGGCCAACACAGACACACAGGTATATGAACATACGCATTGTTAAATCCTTCGATTGGCTGGTGCTTTTTCCACAAGTCAGCAAAAATACGGGATTTGTACTGACCAGTGAAATATTTACCCCTTGATCCACTGGAGTTTTCATAAAATCCATGGACCTCAAACTTGATATATCCACACACACAGATGGCTTTCTATCTACATGTTCTTCATCTCCTAGTATAAACAATTACAGATTGCAATATTTTACCATTTAATAATTTCGTATTTGATGAACGTGACTCAGTCTGAGTATGTGCCCACAGCTCTACATTGACGGATCTCCCTCACTGATGGATGACATTGGGTGGGAAAGTTATTACCCGCAATGCGACTGATGCAGAACATATCAGACAGAAGCGATCACTATATCCTGCTCTCACGGTTAGTATAGACTCATTACTATTACCAAAGGGCAGGATAAGAGTCTAGCGTATCCATCAGAATATTAACAAACAATTCAACTGATAACCGTATCATGTCTGAGGAACGACAACTTTAACGAACTGAAATTAAACGGTTTAACACCATTACACAACAAATAAATTGACCTAATAGGTTAACATGTCTACCATAACGTATAATTCACATCGATTGCGATATAAGTAGATCGATTGTCAGTTTGTAAACCGTATAACGAATTGGATGTAAGATCAGAAGAGACAATTGAAGATGCGTTGAAGGTCGTAGGTCTGTTACCATGTCTGTCGATTGTTCCAGTAAACTAAAATACTTAAGGTTAATGAGAGTGAGACAGCTTGAAGAAGCTAAATTACAAGCGTCTGGTCCGTCATTCATTATTCACCCGTCCATGACACTAATCATCGGCCACTTACAGCAAAATTGGTTGAATTTTCTCATAGCGTCAAGAAGACAATAAGGTCATTGCCAGACATCGCCCATCTGGACGCAACAATATCAACTAGCTGTCTATGGCAACACTATTACCATCATGCAGCAGGATAACAACTGTTTTTTTCAGGCTTGAAAAGGAAACCAACGGAAATCTAGCAGCAAAATCTTCATTCCACAGTGTCTGGCAACACCACCACAATAACGCAGCATTTGGCACCAAATCATTCCCAGGGAACAATAGTGCTGTGCCTGACGCCAATAGCGAACGTTACCACAACATAGAAACGTCCATCAAAAGACAAGCGTCCATATAAATACAACAGAGAAGCAGTCAACAATTTTCAACGAGGCCGACAAGTTATCATGAGACATAATCGGACAAAGTGATTTCTCAATACCTTCTATACACATCTGAACCAATCTGATAAAGGTACTGTTAAATCTGACGCTGATGCAACATATATGAGACAATAACTGACCACGAGATCCGGCTCTGATTGACAGGCTATACTTATTGCATGAAGACGAGACAAATCTTCCTTATTAGTGATGGGCAGGTACTTGAAAGTTGCACAGGAAATCTCTGCCGCAGGGATGATTACACAGTGCCGTTAATTACATGGCTTAAGAGAAGCTTATGTGTGAGATTATATAACGCGTGGAAAGGTTATCATGAATTAATAACTCATAATTCACTCGCTGGTCAATCAAAGGCCGAAGAGCAATGTAATTCCAGTTCTAAGTCATTCAGTGTAGGAACCAGGTAACTGATCATATATCAACAAGGTCGAGATGTTACACGCAATAGACTTCCATACATGGCAAAGCATAGTTGCATAATATTCACTTTCCTTCTTTGCACGGTTACCTCATGGGCTTTTCCGAGAGCAAAAATAGCTTCCCCATCTCCCATCCTCGTACTTCGAAAGATATCAGAAAAAACCCTGATCAGTCCCAATCACTCCTGTGTTAAAGATGAATAGAAAATCTCGAAGAGGGAGGCCAATAGCTCAGCAGTTACTTCAAATTCCGCGCTTTCGTATGACTGAACTTATACGTACAGTTTCAGAAGAACTGGATGGTGTAATTGTGTGAATGAACTACAAGTCTGCATACTAAGATTAGACAAGCTAGAATGAATTGGCCACCGTCCACCTGCTTATAACATACGAAGTGACGTAATTGCGCAGTAAGTTTGGTATGTGTCGTGTTCGCGCAGATTCAAAACAAAAATCGAGATGCATGGAGATCACGGGAGATGAGCTGATTCTGGAATTCAAATTCTCAGCTTATGAAACGTACATAGTCACACTCATGAACTCACTTTTGTCTTGTCTTTGTAGGGACTGTAAGATTCTGATGGCGTAGGCTGCGTGACGAGTGCCAGTGCCGTAGATACTCGAATATAACGATACACACATCTAGTCCATTTGCTTTCAGTGTTATTGAAAACAATATAAGTAGTCTAAATATGATGTGCCGTTAGGGCTATCTGTAGTTTCCTTCAAATCCAGTGAAGGTGGATATATATCCTTCACTACGTCTTTTATATTCAGAGCGAGAAGATCGTCTATATAGCGCTTGGTGAATCAGAAGGAACGGACTCTGAAATGCTCGGTTTTTGAAAGCGTCTGCATATAGTCGTATTCGTCACAGAAAAGTTGTAGGTTAGCCAATAGGGGTGCACAATCAGTACCCATTGGAATACCTCTATGCTGTGGATATGTTGAATTGCCCAAGTTCACATATTTTTAATGAGAAATTCAAGCAACTCTGTAAGCAAAGAAACATCTCATTAAGGATATCCCTTGTATGTAGAAAAGCTAAAGAATATTGTGGCTTCTGACATTAATATATCGGCCATCAGTTTCCTTTCTTGTGGATACATATCTGTACCATACTGAAGGCTATGCTGATATTGACCGGTTTAGAACACTAGGAACAGAATTTTAAAATGCTTTCGGTAGTTAATGCATCCCACATGCGAATACAGACCAGAGTACAGTGCCAGGTAAGGTCCGGTTGGAATACATACCAATGGGACGTTTGCGATATATTATATTATTATTTATTGCCTCAAAACGAACACGGCTACTGAGCCACACAAACACACAGATGTACCAACATACCCATTGTCAAGTCCTGTAATTTTCCATAAACCAACAAAAAAAGCCGACTTCTGTTGACCAGTGTCAAACTCTTGATGTACTGGCGTTTCCATGATCCATGAGATATAACTTGATATACCCACACACAGTCGAATCGATGGCTTTCTTATTCTCATCGCCTTGTTCCTCAGTTCCTAGTATAGACGAATGACTGATGCAATGCTCTACTATTTAATAATTCCGTATTTGATGGACGTGACTCGGTCTAAATATATGCCCTCAGCTCTACATTGACAGATCTTCCTCACTAATGGATGACATTGGATGAGAAAGTTATACCCGCATAGACTGTGATACGGAACAATACCAGACAGAAGCGATCACTATATCCGGCTCTCATTGCTAGTCTAGACTCATTACTATCACCAAAGGGAAGGTAAAGAGCCTGGCGCATCCATCAGAATATAAAAAGCCAAATCAACTGATGACCGTATTATACCAGAGGAACAACAACGTTAGCTGACGGAAACTGAACGGTTTTAACACCATTACACAATAAGTGAATGGACCTAACAAGTTAACTTGTCGGACATCGATTGCGATATAAGCAGATCGATTGCCAGTTCATAAACAGTGTAACAAATTGGGTGTAAGACCAGATGAGACATGTCTGTTGATTGTTCCAGTCAACTAGAATACTTAAGGATAGCTATCCCATTAGAGGCTCAAAATTGGCCATTTTTGTTTTATTTCTTCATTCAAATATTCACTATTTTGTCTAACATTTGGTGAAAAAATTAAATCAAAATTCTAACTAGAAGTGCTTCAATATTAGGATAAAAAAAATTAGTTTCTGAGGCACTGAAAAAATTAAATACATTGCCTTTTAGGTGGTCCGGTATCCAGCTGGGAAGAGATTAACCTTTCACGCTACTGTCTATATTGTAAGTCGTTTAAAGCTGTCTGAGTGCCTATTGTTTTGTTAATTGACACTCAGACACCCGCCGTGAAGTAATTAGCAAAGGTGATAACATTTCTCACCTGAACAAGTATTAGCAAGTTTTTAAAGTTTAAATTGGATTTTATAGCACATTGATGAATAAACTTAGTGTAATAGTTATCAAAAATAAATAGGAATTCGAGTACGTCCCATAAGACAGATAAAAAATGTATTTGACAATATAATTCAAGCAAAAAATTAGGATTAATTCTTCAGATGTTTAGCTGGAAACATTTTGCTCGATTTCTGGCCTTTCATTTTTTTTTTACAAAATCCGAGATGTAAACGTTTATTTCTCGAAAAGTATCCATGCTACACTTTTCAAATTTGGCATGCTTATTACTTATAGGTGATCTAGTAAACTTTATCTCACTTTTTGTAAGTTTGGCTTTGTTTTTTAATTATTCAACTTTAAAGACAAATTATCGTAAATAGTACGTTTTTTTTCAATTTATTTTAGTAAAATTGCTGTAAAAACAAAACCAGCCAAAAATTAAAAAAAAATGAGATAAAGTTTACTAGTTCAAGTTGTCTCCTATCAAGGTATACCATCAAAGTTGAAACAAAATCAACAGTTTTCATGAAATTTAAATTGAAATATGGACGCTATTGTTTTCGTTTGAATTAATTTAAATTGAAATAATCGCTACACAATAACAGCGTCGGTTATACAAATTATATAGGTGGAATCCCTACGATATACGCTTTCATAAAATATATAGTTTATTATGGTTATCTTGTATATTTATTGGTACAGAAGACAAATTGTCACGGGGGTGCAAAAACTGCCTCTAAGGGGATAGCTATCCTTAAGGTTAATGGGACTGGGTAAGCTGCACCAAGCCAAAGAAATGACCTTGCAATCATTGGTCACTTACCCCAAAAGTAGTTGAACACCATAGCGCCGCTCATCTAAATCTTCCAATGTACAGCCTGGGACATCACGGTTCACTCCTAAATGAAAAATGTAAGATTACTTCCACGGACAGGGCTCGAAATAAGGGGCTTGGGGTGGAACACAGTTTTAGCATCGGAGTGTCAAATCGGGTCTCCATACATAATTCCCATGTTTCATATATCTGGGACATGTCTTTCGCAATGGGTTATTCGAGTTGAAAAACGGTCCCATTTATGAGGAGCTTAAAACGTTAGAAGTGGATGGGGATTACTTGTCTAGCCATGTGAAGTACGTTTCTTGAAGTATATGACCGTCGATAAGCACGTTTGTAATAAAATCTTCTAAGTTCACATTAACCAAATATCCCAATTCTGACCACAAAAAATATCAGTAATTACAAATAAAAATGGATCCAGACATTGTACAATAATACAATAAAAATGTCTCATAAACATACAATCAATGAAAGCACCAATCTGGAGCCTCTATGTCTGTACAAGTGCATTGAAACTAATCAAGCAAACTGCCGTTTGATTATGAGAATGTCAAATGTATAAGATTTCAAAACAAAATGCCAGACAGTTACTGCAACGGAAGAAGCCAAACTGTTTCCTTATAAACAACAACTATGAGGTTTTTCACATGGACAAGGGCGGTACTATTGGTCATCTCAAAAATATAACCCACACGTTTATGCACTTTCCGCGTGAACACACTGATGAACGACAAAAATTTCAGCTATCGCCGTTTAGACGTGGGGGGGGTGCTGATAAAAAAAAGCACGGTATTGCTACTACCCTCTGATAAAATATTAGGACCAAAGCAATCTGGTTAGAGAGTTCTGTATCACCTTGTTCAAAAGATCCGTAATTAAATATCGATCAGATTTATTGCATAATATGACTAGACGGACCAGTTGTGCACAGAATTCTAACGAGATCCGATATTGGAAAACTTGATATAACAACGATAAATTGGTTTGAATCTCGCTACACTATCTCACATGAATGTTCGCGTGATTATCAGTCGAGACTCGGCAATTAATTGGCTGTTTATAAAACCATACAATCGATTTGAATGATATATTGACGTTTTGCCTGTGATCCCTAACGATTTGGAATGGTGAATTTAGAGCCCCGGATGTTCACGGTGCAAACATTCTTACACCGTGTGTAGGAGGTAAAATACATCGATAGCACATGTACCAATGAGACTGATCCTGACTGGCAAAAGCCAAATAAGGATTTCAAAGATCGTCCCTTGTCAACCACCGACATCATCGCTATCTACCATTGTCAACCACTGAACCACTGGCAACATTGCTATCTACCATTGTCAACCGCTGGCAGCTTTGTCATTTACCATTGTCAACCACTGGCAACATTGCTATCCACCATTGACAACCACTGAACCACTGGCAACATTGCTATCTACCATTGTCAACCACTGAACCACTGGCAACATTGTTATCTACCATTGTCAACCGGTGGCAGCATTGTTATATACCATTGTCAAGCAATGGCAACATTGCTATCTACCGTTGTCAACCATTGGCAGCATGGCTATTTATCATCGCCAATCAGTTAGGGGATGAGGGAATAGGATGTTTTACGTCGCTTTCAACGAATTTTCAGTATATCATGACGACACGGTCACATTATCTTGACACAGGGCCGACCAGTCTTTGATCTCATTCTACCATTGCAGACTCAACCACCGGTAACATTGTTATCTACCACTGAACTTTCAGCAGATTCATAAAGAAATAAAACAGTCGTTCAGAACGCATTGAATTGTAAACAGGACATTGCCCATCACGCAGTGCTGTTTGCTTGATTGTTACTCATGCTTCAAAGTTTCCGGTCCCCAGTGGGATTTTGAACGTTTATCCGGCTTCAGGTCGATATATACTGGACCCCCCAAAGCCAAACTAGCGACATGTCACCACTTGCCCACCAAAAACGTTTCCGGTCACTTTGTCTAATCGGACTTTATAACTATCCTGTTCCGAACGAAAAAAAAAAATCCCTGCGACCTCCCCCCCCCCCTAATAATCGTTAGATATCCGTTTACAAAATTATTGATGATCGCTTTTATCTGACAGCTCGGAAATCATAGCTATTTATGCAACTTTTCCATTCGGGTCTACATTGGAAGATGTTCACATGAAAAACAACAATAATAGCGTGACTGGGATACAAAGCATCACAGGGACCTGTGGGGTCATATGACTTCTTGTCAGTACGCGGCATCGTTTTCTACCACCCATTTAATGTTGCGTTTAATTGTTGCCCGTATATGGTGAGATTCCGCCGATGGATATTTCGTCCAGAGGCTTGCCCTCTGGACAAATCATTGTGATTGTAGTTTTGTGACTTGTAAATAAGGTGGAGAATAGAGCGCTTGGTCGGCGTCGGGCCTCACATACATTGCTCTGAATGCGAACTTGCATTATATAAATACTCCCTCGTTTGGGCTGTTTTTTCTACTTGATGGTCACATATTTCATCAGCTGAATTGATAGCGCTATAACATCATCGTTCCCAAATATTAAGTGTTAAAACTAAACGCCAGGCAGTTACTGCAATGGAAGCGTCCAAATGTTTCCAAAGACAAACAGCAACTGCAAGGTTTTAGGATGGGGAAGTGAGTAAACTTGATCATCTCAATTTACATCTCATGTTAATATTTAGATCAGATTTCATGGATATCGAGTTTGACTTTGATGTACCACATCTAGTAATTCAGATTGCTACCATGTGTATATGTCGAAGAAATTGGTAATGTGGTCCAGACTGTTCGACCTATCCATTAGATCGTCTAGCTAATGAGTATGCTTAGTGGTCGTCTGCTGTACTTGAATCTCACGGAGATGACAATTCCCCCAACTCGGTTTTACCAATCTCCACAAAACGGAATCTCCATGGGGTGTAACTGGAATAGAACAAGAGCTGCTTGGAATATAGATAATTTAGCAGACGACAGATTTTGTTTCTGTTGAGCAGAAAAAAAATGCGCATTCGCTCAATCTGAGTATATTCATCCATACTGGTCTACACGGTATTATCCTAACCCGTTCAATCTGCCCACTCTTATGTGAGTTATATAATGAGACAGCACATTTTCTGACAACTTTTTCTAACACAGGAGGCCCTCAATGGGTTTGTTTCCTTTTTTGTTCCCAAAGGCTGGAAGTGAAAGGAACGCGGTCTGCTATAGGCCACTTAAAGAAAACATTCGAGCAAACGAGTGTAGAACATATATGAAGCAAACCCAAGGATGAAACACCGGAACTGTCAATAATCCATAACTTTCTCCTGGGATACCAAACATTGATTATTTTTGTTGAACGGCAGAGAGTTATAACACGATAATTATTTCATTCACAATCTAATAACGCACCAATATGTGAACTTAGAATTCATTCTGCCGCTTATAAAGTCATATTGAAGTAACTCGAGTCCGTCAACCGTTCGCTGATGAACGACAAAAAATTGTGTTTTATACCTCCGCTCTCTAATTCAATACCAGGACCAATGGAAGCTGGATAGGGAGTACTCTCTTGCTATGTTCAAAAGACACGTAATTAGGTATCGATCAGTTTTTATATACAATATGTCTAGACGGATCAGTTGTGCCATTCGATTAGCAAAAGCTGTACAAAGATGAGAGACGATATCTGACGAGATCCGATATCGGAAAACAGAAAAACGATGAATTGGTGCGAATCTCGCCGCACCATCTCACGTGAATTCTCGCGGGATTCCCCGGTCGAGACTCGGCGATGAAATGGCTGTTTATGAAACCATACAATCGATTGAGTGATATATGATCGTTTCGTCTGCGTTCTCCAATGATTTGGAATGGTGATTTTACTGCCTGGAATGTCGCGGCGAAAAATTTGCTACAGCGCATGTCGGAGCTAAGAGACATCGATGGCACATATCCCGACTGATCAGAAATTCCAAACAAGCATTGCAGAAATTAAGAATTGCAGAAATCACTATTGTCAACCACTGTTAACATTGCTATCTCCATTGCCACCACTGGTATCACTGCTTTCTACCATTGTCAAACAGTGGTAACATAGTTATCCACCATTGTCAACCACTGGCAAAATCGATATATACTAGTATACATAAAACCAGGCTAGTTTTCTGCAAGAGAGAATCGGTCAACAGTGTTCAATGATGCCAGCCAGACATCATGTTGTTCCAAAAATATCAAATCCGTATCGCTGATCAGTATTCTTAATTCATATAATTTTCGCTGTGAAGTCGTTATCTAGGATATGATGCATCTCAGTCACGCTTTGATTGTGTCTGTTCATATGAACACTATGAGGATCTTGGAATGCATGGGTCCATACGGCCCCAAGCCCCGAATTAAGCGAAATTAGACACAACTTACGAAACGTACCACAATAGATCTTGCACGCTATGCTCGTATTTTGCTATCAGCATGCGATATGTATCGTCAAATTTGATAAACTTCGAGTGGAGGCGCTTGATGATATAGCCCTGTTTTATAAGTTTCTGCAATAATGTTTTGTGACGTTGATTAAAATCGTCATATTCAACACAGGATCTAGCAAATGCTACTAGGCGAGATATGTATACGTCATATGCAGGACCATCTGGTATATTGCTGTCCAGGTAGGGATAGTTTAAGATGTCGAAATCGTAACCATCTCCACCAGTGGTGATATCTCTTTGGTATGTCCCATAGAGAAGAATTTTGATATTTTTGATAGAAGCAGGGTTTTAAATGCTGCGTTTAGCTGATGCAGCTCACATGCGGATGCAGACCAGAGTACAAGTTCCGGAGGGAATACATGCCAATGAAACATTTGTGATAGATTATATTACGAATTATTACTTGAAAACGCACATGGCTTCTGGCCAACACAGACACACAGGTATATGAACATATGCATTGTCAATTGCTTCGATTTGCTAGTGGGGTTTTTTTCACAAGCCAGCAAAAATACGAGATTTGTATTGACAAGTGGAATATTTACCCCTTGAATAACTGGGGTCTCCATAAAATCCGTGGACCTCAAACTTGATATATTCACACACACAGATGGCTTTCCAGCTACATGTTCCTCATTTCCTATATAGTATAGACAACAAAATATAGCAATATTCTACTATTTAATAATTCCGTATTTGATGGACGTGACTCAGTCTGAATATGTGCCTACAGCTCTACATTGACGGATCTCCCTCACTGAGGGATGACATTGGGTGAGAAAGTTATTACCCGCAATGCGACTGATGCAGAACATATCAGACAGAAGCGATCACTATATCCGGCTCTCACGGCTAGTCTAGACTCATTACTATTACCAAAGGGCAGGATAAGAGTCTAGCGTGTCCATCAGAATATTAACAAACAATTCAACTGATAACCGTATCATGTCTGAGGAACGACAACTTTAACGAACTGAAATTAAACGGTTTAACACCATTACACAACAAATAAATTGATCTAATCGGTTAACATGTCTAACCTAACGTATAATTCACATCGATCGCGATATAAGTTGATCGATTGTCAGTTTATAAACCGTATAACGAATTGGGTGTAAGATCAGATGAGACAATTGAAGATGCGTTGAAGGTCGTAGGTCTGTTACCATGTCTGTTGATTGTTCCAGTAAACTAAAATACTTAAGGTTAATGAGAGTGAGACAGCTTGAAGAAGCTAAATTACAAGCGTCTGGTCTGTCATTCATTATTCACCCGTCGGCCACTTACAGCAAAAGTGGTTGAATTTTCTCATAGCGTCAAGAAGACAAGTAGGTCACTGCCAGACATCAATATGAATCGCGATTGCCCATCTGGACGCAACAACCAGCCGTGTATGGCAACACTATTACCAGCAAGCAGCAGGGTAACAACTGTTTTTGTCAGGCTTGAAAATGAAACCAAGGGAAATCTAGCAACAAAATCCTCATTCCACAGTGTCTAGCAACACCACCACAATAACGCAGCATTTGGCATCAAACCATTCCCAGGGAACAATAGTACTGTGCGTGACGCCAATAGTGAACGTTATCACAGCTTAGTGATTTTTCAATACCTTCTATTCACATCTGAACGAATCTGATAAGGATATTGTTAAATCTGACGCTGATGCTCTGAACGACAGGCTTTACTTATTGCATGGAGACGAGACAAATCTTCCTTATTAGTTATGGGCAGATACGAGAAAGTTCGCACACGAAATCCCCGCGACATTGATGATTACACAGTGACGTTAATTACATGGCTTAAGAGAAACTTGCGTGCGAGATTATAACGCGTGAAAGGTTATCATGATTTAATAACCCATAATTCCCTCGCTGGTCAATCGAAGGCCGAAGAGCAATACAATTCCTGCTGTAAGTCATGGATACGTTCCGTTTCGGCACCAGATAATTGACCATGTATCAAAAATGGTCATTCTATCGACAAAATATGCATTGGAAAATTATGTCCGCTTGTATCCAATAACATCAATAGTCGAGAGATTACACGCGATAGACTCTCGCATATGACAAAGCATGATTACATAATATTCACTTCCCCTCTTTGCACAGATTCCTTTCATGGGCTTCTTCGAGAAAAATAGCTTTGTTATCTCCTTCCTGGACTAGCTTTGTTGTAACTTCGACGATATAGATAATGCCTGCTTCATTTTTATAGACATATAAATAGTCTAAATAAGATGTGAAGATGGATATATATCATTGAATGAGTCATTGATATAGCGATTATCCACAGCGAGAACATCGTCAAAATAGCGCTTGGTGAATAAGAAGGAACGTGCTTTGAAACGATCGGTTTTGGAAAGCGTCTGCATATAGTCGTATTTATAGAAGAAAAGACATAGTTCAGCCAAAATGAGTGCACAATCAGTACTCATATGAATACCTCTATGCTGTTGATATATTGTATTGCCCAAGTTCACACATTAGTAATGAGAAATCCAAGCAACTCTATAAGCAAAGAAACATCTCATTAAGGATACAGAGCCCTCCTGCAGACACTTTTGCACACCCTCTAGAATTTGTCTTTGTACCGCTAAAAGGATGCCATATAGCTGTGGTAATGTATATATGTGTTGAAAGCGCATTTCTTATGGATTCCAAATATATAAATTTGTTCACTATAAATCTGTAGGTTGTGAAGATATTCAAATTTAAACAAAATAATTAAAACAAAATGAGCCTTGTTATTTGAATGGTTATTTTAATGAAAGTATTCAACTTGTCTTAACTTACATAATCATTTCCTGTAGAAGACGACTCCAACAGGAAATCGGTGTCTTAGTTTTGCCAAGTTTGGTGTAGTTTTTTTTCTATTGACATTTAATTCAACTTAAAAGTTCAAAACTGTGAGTTGCTCGATTCTGTGAAGAAATATTCTACTAAATGTCAATAGAATGAGAACAACACCACAATTTATAAAACTGAGACACGGATTTCCTGTTGGAGTTGTTTTCTACAGGAAATGGTGAAGTAAGTTACGATAAGTTGAATGCTTTTTTTAAAAATAGCGTTTAAAAATTTTAAATTAAATTTTAAATTAAATTTATTTGAAATCCAAATATATGTATGTAGAAGAGCTAAAGATTATTGTGGCTTCTGACATTAATATATCGGCCATCAGTTTTCTTTCTTGTGAACACATGTCTGTATTGTACTGAATGCTTAGCGGACATTGACCGGGTTAGAACACTAGGAACAGAATTTTAAAATATTTTCGGTAGCTGATGCATCCCACATGCGGATGCAGACCAGAGTACAGTCCCAGGTAAGGTCCGGTTGGAATACATGCCAATGGGACGTTTGCGATAGATCATATTGTTGCCTCAAAACGAACATGGCTACTGAGCCACACAAACACACAGATGTACCAGCATACCCATTGTCAAATCCTGTGATTTTCCATAAACCAACGAAAAATAGCGGACTTCTGTTGACCAGTGTCAAACCCTTGATGTACTGGCGTTTCTATAAAATCTATGAGATATAACTTGATATACCCACACACAGTCGAATCGATGGCTTTCTTATGTTCCCATCGCCTTGTTCCTCAGTTCCTAGTATAGACGAATGACTGATGCAATACTCTACTATTTAATAACTCCGTATTTGATGGACATCACTCGGTCTAAATGTGTGCCCACAGCTCTACATTGACAGATCTCCCTCATTAATGGATGACATTGGATGATAAAGTTATTACCGACATCCAAAGACTGTGATACGGAACAATACCAGACAGAAGCGATCACTATATCCGGCTCTCTTTGCTAGTCTAGACTCATTACTATCACCAAAGGGCAGGTCAAGAGCCTGGCGCATCCATCAGGATATTAACAGCCAATTCAACTGATAACCGTATTATATCAGAGGAACAACGACGTTAGCGGACGGAAACTGAACGGTTTAGCACCATTACACAATATTTGAATGGACCTAATAAGTTAACTTGTCGGACATTACATCGATTGCGATATAAGTAGATCGATGGTCAGTTTATAAACCGTATAACAAATTGGGTGTAAGACCAGATGAGGCATGTCTGTTGATTGTTCCAATCAACTAGATTACTTAAGGTTAATGGAACTGGGTAAGCTGCACGAAGCCAAAGAAATGACCTTGCAATCATTGGTCACTTACACCAAAAGTAGTTGAACCTCATCATAGCGCCACTCGTCTAAAGCTTCCAATGTGCAGCATGGAACATCACGGTTCACTCCTAAAAGAAAAATGTAAGATTACTTCCACGGACGGGCCTCGAAATAAGGGGCTTGGGGGTGGAACACAGTTTTAGCATCGGGGTGTCAAGATGGGGTCTCCATACATAATTCCCATATTTGATATATCTGAGACGTCTTTCGCAATGGGGTCTTCGAGCAGAAAAACGACCCCCCTTTATGACGAGCTTAAAGCGTTATAAGGGGATGGGGATTACTTGCCTAGCCATGTGAAGTACGTTTCTTGAAGTATATGACCGTCGATTAGCACGTTTGTAATAAAGTCTTCCAAGTTCACATGAACCAAATATCCCAATTCTGACCACAAAAAATATCAGTAATTACAAATCAAAATGGATCCAGACATTGTGCAATAAAAAGGATAACTATGGCTCATAAACATGCAATCAATGAAGGCACCAATCTGAAGCCTATACATGTACGTCTGTATAAGTGTAGTGAAACTAATCAAGCAAACTGCCGTTTGATTATGAGAATGTCAAAAATGTATAAGATTCCAAAACAAAATACCACACAGTTACTGCAATGGCAGAAGCCAAACTGTTTCCGTACAAACAGCAACTATGAGGTTTTTCACATGGACAAGGGCGGTACTATTGGTCATCCCAACAATAAAATCCACACGTTTATACACTGTCCGCGTGAACGAACCCGATTATTTTGTTGTAATTATTTGGATTTGATTTCCTGGATATCTTCTACCATGTAACATATTTTCCAAGACATCAGTCGTGTGGTCTACACTGTTCGGTTCACCCACAAGATCACCCAGCCAAAGAGTATGCTTACGATCACCCAGCCAATGAGTATGCTTAAGGTCACCCAGCCAATGAGTATGCTTAGGATCACCCAGCCAATGAGTATGTTTAGGATCACCCAGCCAGTGAGTATGCTTAGGATCACCCAATCAATGAGTATGCTTAGGATGACCCAGTCAGTGAGTATGCTTAAGATCACCAGCCAATGAGTATGGTTAGGATCACCCAGCCAATGAGTATGCTTAGGATCACCCAGCCAATGAGTATGCTTAGGATCACCCAGCCAATGGGTATGCTTAGGATCACCCAGCTAATGGGTATACTTAGGATCACCCAGCCAATGGGTATGCTTAGGATCACCCAGTCAATGAGTATACTTAGGATCACCCAGCCATTAGTATGCTTAGGATCACCCAGCTAATGAATATGCTTAGGATCACCCTGCCAATGAGTATACTTAGGATCACCCAGCCAATGAGTATGCTTATGATCACCCAGCCAATGAGTATGCTTAGGATCACCCAGCCAATGAGTATGCTTAGTGGTTGACTGCTGTTCTTCAATCTCAGATCTATTCAAGCGCCATGATCTCAGGAGATGGCAATTCTCACTATTCGGGCTCTCCTATTAATCTCCATATCATGGAATTCCCATGGAGTGCGGCTGGAACAGATCAAGAACTGCATGGTAATATAGACAATGTAGCAGACGGCAGATTTTGTTTCTACTGAGCAGCGAAAAAATGCGGATTCGCACAATATAAGTATATTAATCTATACTGATCTACACAATATCATTCTAAACAGTTTTATTTCTGCCCTCTGCTATGTGAGTTATATAATGTGACTGCATACTTTTCTGACACGTTTTTTGTAACATAGGAGACTCTCAATGGGTTTATTTCATTCGTGTTTCCAAAAGCCCCAGTGAAAAGAAAAAATGCTAGTAAATAATCCGTAAGTTTCTTCTGGGCTTCTGAACATTGATTATTTTTGTTGAACGACAGTTGCAACACACTAATTAATTCTTTCACAATCTAATAAAGAACCAGTATAACATTTAGAATTCAATCTGCAGCCTATACTCAGTCCTTTTATATTAACTCGAGTCCATCGTCCGTTCGCTGATGAACGACAAACATTTCAGCTATCGCCGTATAGACGTGGGGAGGGGGGGTGCTGATAAAAACAAAAGTACGGTATTGCTGCTACTCTTTAATACAATATTAGGACCAAAGCAATCTGGTTAGAGAGTTCTGTATCACCTTGTTCAAAAGATCCGTGATTAAATATCGATCAGGTTTATTGAATAATATGTCAGTTGTGCCACAATTCGACTGGAAGAAGCTGTACAGAAATGTGAGACGAGATCTAACGACATCTGATATCGGAAAACTTAATATAATAACGATAAATTGGTTTGAATCTCGCTACACTATCTCACATGAATGCTCGCGGGATTATCAGTCGAGACTCGGAGATGAATTGGTTGTTTATAAAACCATGCAATCGATTTGAGTGATATATCAACGTTTTGCCTGCGATCCCTAACGATTTGGAATGGTGAATTTAGAGCCCCGTATGTTCACGGTGCACAAATTTTCTACACCGTGTGTAGGAGCTAAGAGACATCGATAGCACATGTACCAATGAGAATGATCCCGGGTAGCAAAAGCCAAATCAGGATTTCATAGACCGTCCCTTGTCAACCACCGGCATCATCGCTATCTACCATTGTCAACCACTGAACCACTGGCAACATTGCTATCTACCTTTGTCAACCGCTGGCAGCATTGTGATATACCATTGTCAACCACTGTAGTGGCAACTTTGCTATCTACCATTGTCAACCACTGGCAGCATTGTTATATACCATTGTCAACCACTGGCAACATTGCTAACTACCATTGTCAACCATTGGCAACATTGCTATTTATCATTGCCAATCAGTGAGGGGATGAGGGTATAGGATGTTTTACGTCGCTTTCAACAAATTTTCAGCATATCACGACGACACAGTAACATTATCTTGGCACCCAGTCAACCAGTCTTTTATCTACCATTGCAAAGTCAACCACTGGCAACATTGTTATCTACCACTGAAATTTCAGCAGATTCATAAAGAAATGAAACAGTCGCTCAAAATGTCTTGAATTGTGAATAGGACATTTGCCCATCACACAGTGCTGTCTGCTTGATTGTAACTCATGTCCCCGGTCCCCAATGAGATGTCGAATGTTTCTCCAGTTTCAGGTCGATATATACTGGACCCCAAAGTCAGACTAACGAAATGTGACCACTTGCCCACCAAAAAACGCTCCGGTCACTTTATCTAATCGGACTTGATAACCATCCTGTTCCAAACGAAAAAATATCATGCGACTTCCACCGTCACTTTTGATTCTCGTGATGTTTTTTAGAAATATGCAGTCAGGATATTTGTCTGTAGGGTCATATGACTTCTTGTCAATACGCGGCATCGTTTGCAACCACCCTTTTAATGTTGCGTTTAATTGTTGCCCGTATATGGTGAGATTCCGCCGATGGATGTTTCGTCTCCGAGTCTTGCCCTCTGGACAAATCATTGTGATTGTAGTTTTGTGACTTGTAAATAAGGTGGAGAATAAAGCGCTTGGTCGGCGTCGGGCTTCACATACATTGTTCTGAATGCGAACTTGCATTCTATAAATACTCTCTCGTTTGGGCCGGTTTTTTTCTACTTGACGGTCACATACTTCATCAGCTGAATTGATAGCGCTATAACATCATCGTTCCCAAATATTAAATATTAAATGCTAAAACTAAACGCCAGGCAGTTACTGCAATGGAAGAGTCCAAAATGTTTCCAGAGACAAACAGCAACTGCGAGGTTTTAGGATGGAAAAGTGAGTAAACTTGTTCATCTCAATTTTTACATCTCATGTTAATATTTAGATTGGATTTCATGGATATCGAGTTTGACTTTGGTGTACCACATCTAGAAATTCAGATTTACTACCATGTGTATATGTCGAAGAAATTGATAATGTGGTCCAGACTGTTCGACTTATCCATTAGATCGTCCAGCTAATGAGTATGCTTAGTGGTCGTCTGCTGTACTTGAATCTCGGGGAGATGACAATTCCCCGAACTCGGTTTTACCAATCTCCACAAAACGGAATCCCCATGGAGTGTAACTGGAATAGAACAAGAGCTGCTTGGAATACAGATAATTTAGCAGACGACAGATTTTGTGTCTGTTGAGCAGAAAAAATGCGCATTCGCTCAATCTGAGTATATTCATCCATACTGGTCTACTCGGTATTATCCTAACCCGTTCAATCTGCCAATTGTGAGTTATATAATGAGAGAGCACATTTTTCTGACAACTGTTTCTAACACAGGAGGCCCTCAATGGGTTTGTTTCGGGGTTTTTTGTTCACAAAGGCTGGAAGTGAACGGAACGCGGTCTGCTATAGGCCACTTAAAGAAAACATTCGAGTAAACGAGTGTAGAACAAAGAGAAAGCAAACCCAAGGATGAAACACCGGAGCTGTCAATCATCCATAACTTTCTCCTGGGCTACCAAACATTGATTATTTTCGTTGAACGGCAGACATTTACAACACGCTAATTATTTCATTCACAATCTAATATAGAACCAATATAACTTACACAGTCGAACTGAAGTATCTCGAGTCCGTCAACCGTTCGCTGATGAACGACAAAAAATTGTGGTT
Organism: Hanleya hanleyi; assembly: GCA_036873755.1. Classification (NCBI taxonomy): domain Eukaryota; kingdom Metazoa; phylum Mollusca; class Polyplacophora; order Lepidopleurida; family Hanleyidae; genus Hanleya; species Hanleya hanleyi. Next base: position 26,872 of record JAVTVY010013711.1, on the reverse strand, counting down.
TATACTACTGCTCCCTAATTCCATATCAGGACCACGTAATTAGGTACCGATCAGTTTTTGTTTTTATATAATATGTCTAGACGGATTGTTGCGAGTTGTGCCACGATTCGATTAGCAAAAACAGTACAAAGATGAGAGGCGATATCTGACGAGATCCGATATCGGAAAACTGAAAACGATGAATTGGTGCGAATCTCGCCGCACCATCCCACGTGAATTCTCGCGAGTGATATATGATCGTTTCGTCTGCGTTCTCCAATGATTTGGAATGGTGATTTTATTGTCCCGCATGTTCGCGGGGGAAAAATTTGCTACAGCGCATGTCGGAGCTAAAAGACATCGATGGCACATGTACAGACTGATCCCGACAGATCAGACATTCCACATAAACATTGTAGAAATCACTATTGTCAACCACTGTTAACATTGATATCTCCATTGTCAACCACTGGTATCACTGCTCCTACCATTGTCAAACAGTGGTGACATAGTTATCCACCATTGGCAACCACTGGCAACGTCGATATATAGTATACATAAAACCAGGCTAGTTTTCTGCAAGAGAGAATCGGTCAACAGTTTTCAATGATGCCAGCCAGACATCATGTTGTTTCAAAAATATCAAATCCGCATCGCTGATCAGTATTCTTAATTCATATAATTTTCGTTGTGACGTCGTTATCTAGGATATGATGCATCTCAGTCACGCTTTGATTGCAAACTGTTCATATGAACACTATGATGATCTTGGAATGCATGGGTCCATACGGCCCCAAGCCCCGGATTAAGCGAAATTAGACACAACTTACGAAACGTACCACAATAGATCTTGCACGCTATGCTCGTATTTTGATATCAGCATGCGATATGTATCGTCAAATTTGATAAACATCGAGTGGAGGCGCTTGATGATATAGCCCTGTTTTATAAGTTTCTGCAATAATGTTTTGTGACGTTGATTAAAATCGTCATATTCAACACAGGATCTAGCAAATGCTACTAGGCGAGATATGTATACGTCATATGCAGGACCATCTGGTATATTGCTGTCCAGATAGGGATAGTTTAAGATGTCGAAATCGTAACCATCTCCACCAGTGGTGATATCTCTTTGGTATGTCCCATAGAGAAGAATTTTGATATTTTTGATAGAAGCAGGGTTTTAAATGCTGCGTTTAGCTGCTACAGCTCACATGCGGATGCAGACCAGAGTACAAGTTCCGGAGGGAATACATGACAATAAAACATTTGTGATAGATTATATTACGAATTATTACTTGAAAACGCACATGGCTTCTGGCCATCACAGACACACAGGTATATGAACATACGCATTGTTAAATCCTTCGATTGGCTGGTGCTTTTTCCACAAGTCAGCAAAAATACGGGATTTGTACTGACCAGTGAAATATTTACCCCTTGATCCACTGGAGTTTTCATAAAATCCATGGACCTCAAACTTGATATATCCACACACACAGATGGCTTTCTATCTACATGTTCTTCATCTCCTAGTATAAACAATTACAGATTGCAATATTTTACCATTTAATAATTTCGTATTTGATGAACGTGACTCAGTCTGAGTATGTGCCCACAGCTCTACATTGACGGATCTCCCTCACTGATGGATGACATTGGGTGGGAAAGTTATTACCCGCAATGCGACTGATGCAGAACATATCAGACAGAAGCGATCACTATATCCTGCTCTCACGGCTAGTCTAGACTCATTACTATTACCAAAGGGCAGGATAAGAGTCTAGCGTGTCCATCAGAATATTAACAAACAATTCAACTGATAACCGTATCATGTCTGAGGAACGACAACTTTAACGAACTGAAATTAAACGGTTTAACACCATTACACAACAAATAAATTGACCTAATAGGTTATCATGTCTACCATAACGTATAATTCACATCGATTGCGATATAAGTTGATCGATTGTCAGTTTATAAACCGTATAACGAATTGGGTGTAAGATCAGATGAGACAATTGAAGATGCGTTGAAGGTCGTAGGTCTGTTACCATGTCTGTTGATTGTTCCAGTAAACTAAAATACTTAAGGTTAATGAGAGTGAGACAGCTTGAAGAAGCTAAATTACAAGCGTCTGGTCCGTCATTCATTATTGACCAGTGTCAAACTCTTGATGTACTGGCGTTTCCATGATCCATGAGATATTATTAGTTATACGTCGCCCTTCCGGGGTAATACGGGATGAGATTTGGTTTCTCTCGCCATATTTTTCCGAGGCGCAGCCGAGGAAAAATATGGCGAGAGACACCAAATCGAATCCCGTATTACCCCGGAAGGGCGATGTATAACGAATTTATCATATCTCAGAGCATTAAGAATCACTTTGGACTTAATGACACTAATCATCGGCCACTTACAGCAAAATTGGTTGAATTTTCTCATAGCGTCAAGAAGACAATAAGGTCATTGCCAGACATCGCACATCTGGACGCAACAATATCAACTAGCTGTCTATGGCAACACTATCACCATCATGCAGCAGGATAACAACTGTTTTTTCAGGCTTGAAAAGGAAACCAACGGAAATCTAGCAGCAAAATCTTCATTCCACAGTGTCTGGCAACACCACCACAATAACGCAGCATTTGGCACCAAATCATTCCCAGGGAACAATAGTGCTGTGCCTGACGCCAATAGCGAACGTTACCACAGCATAGAAACGTCCATCAAAAGACAAGCGTCCATATAAATAAAACAGAGAAGCAGTCAACAATTTTCAACGAGGCCGACAAGTTATCATGAGACATAATCGGACAAAGTGATTTCTCAATACCTTCTATACACATCTGAACCAATCTGATAAAGGTACTGTAAAATCTGACGCTGATGCAACATATATGAGACAATAACTGACCACGAGATCCGGCTCTGATGGACAGGCTATACTTATTGCATGAAGACGAGACAAATCTTCCTTATTAGTGATGGGCAGGTACTTGAAAGTTGCACAGGAAATCTCCGCCGCAGGGATGATTACACAGTGCCGTTAATTACATGGCTTAAGAGAAGCTTATGTGTGAGATTATATAACGCGTGGAAAGGTTATCATGATTTAATAACTCATAATTCACTCGCTGGTCAATCAAAGGCCGAAGAGCAATGTAATTTCAGTTCTAAGTCATTCAGTGTAGGAACCAGGTAACTGATCATATATCAACAAGGTCGAGATGTTACACGCAATAGACTTCCATACATGGCAAAGCATAGTTGCATAATATTCACTTTCCTTCTTTGCACGGTTACCTCATGGGCTTTTCCGAGAGCAAAAATAGCTTCCCCATCTCCCATCCTCGTACTTCGAAAGATATCAGAAAAAAACCTGATCAGTCCCAATCACTCCTGTGTTAAAGATGAATAGAAAATTTCGAAGAGGGAGGCCAATAGCTCAGCAGTTACTTCAAATTCCGCGCTTTCGTATGACTGAACTATACGTACAGTTTCAGAAGAACTGGATGGTGTAATTGTGTGAATGAACTACAAGTCTGCATACTAAGATTAGACAAGCTAGAATGAATTGGCCACCGTCCACCTGCTTATAACATACGAAGTCACGTAATTGCGCAGTAAGTTTGGTATATGTCGTATTCGCGCAGATTCAAAACAAAAATCGAGATACATGGAAATCACGGGAGATGAGCTGATTCTGGAATTCAAATTCTCAGCTTATGAAACGTACATAGTCACACTCATGAACTCACTTTTGTCTTGTCTTCTTTGTAGGGACTGTAAGATTCTGATGGTGTAGGCTGCGTGACGAGTGCCAGTGCCGTAGATACTCGAATATAACGATACACACATCTAGTCCATTTGCTTTCAGTGTTATTGACAACAATATAAGTAGTCTAAATATGATGTGCCGTTAGGGCTATCTGTAGTTTCCTTCAAATCTGATGGAGGTGGATATATATCCTTCACTACGTCTTTTATATTCAGAGCGAGAAGATCGTCTATATAGCGCTTGGTGAATCAGAAGGAACGGACTCTGAAATGCTCGGTTTTTGAAAGCGTCTGCATATAGTCGTATTCGTCACAGAAAAGTTGTAGGTTAGCCAATAGGGGTGCACAATCAGTACCCATTGGAATACCTCTATGCTGTGGATATGTTGAATTGCCCAAGTTCACATATTTTTAATGAGAAATTCAAGCAACTCTGTAAGCAAAGAAACATCTCATTAAGGATATCCCTTGTATGTAGAAAAGCTAAAGAATATTGTGGCTTCTGACATTAATATATCGGCCATCAGTTTCCTTTCTTGTGGATACATATCTGTACCATACTGAAGGCTATGCTGATATTGACCGGTTTAGAACACTAGGAACAGAATTTTAAAATGCTTTCGGTAGCTAATGCATCCCACATGCGAATACAGACCAGAGTACAGTCCCAGGTAAGGTCCGGTTGGAATACATACCAATGGGACGTTTGCGATATATTATATTATTATTTATTGCCTCAAAACGAACACGGCTACTGAGCCACACAAACACACAGATGTACCAACATACCCATTGTCAAGTCCTGTAATTTTCCATAAACCAACAAAAAAAGCCGACTTCTGTTGACCAGTGTCAAACTCTTGATGTACTGGCGTTTCCATGATCCATGAGATATTATTAGTTATACGTCGCCCTTCCGGGGTAATACGGGATGAGATTTGGTTTCTCTCGCCATATTTTTCCGAGGCGCAGCCGAGGAAAAATATGGCGAGAGACACCAAATCGAATCCCGTATTACCCCGGAAGGGCGATGTATAACGAATTTATCATATCTCAGAGCATTAAGAATCATTTTGGACTTCAAGGCCGACATAATGGAACGGACTTCGATCGGACTTGCACTGGTTTCAGAACGATCCACAGCATGCACCGGAAAAAATGAACACAAAGACAAATGTATCATTTTTACAATCCTCATCTTTAAAACGTACTAAGGGAGGAGCAAAGATAACGATAACATATACTGTAATCCGTGAACAATGAACCCGGTTTCCGTGTGAAATACCGGTGGGCTTCGGTGATAAAGAATGAACAATCTAACTTCAAATTCAGCTTCATCTCTTATGTTCTATTCTGAAAATCAGAAACGTATAAAATACTGGAACATTAAGCTTAATCTCAATTTCATATTTAATATTTAATAGCCATCGACGAGTATAATATCTAGATTATATACCTTTTGTTAATATATACATCGAAAGACCCGTTCCGGATTCACATCTGTTGCGTGGATATGTAAGTTTCAAATACACGTGTGAACTGTTACATTTCCATTCTGTCTATAATTCAACACCGTGTCACTCGACAGTGTCACTTGTGTCATGTTTCCATAACATCACACAGGAGAAGGACCAACATGAACTGACTTAAATTTACAGTTCGAGAGAAAAATCGGAAAAATCAAACTGTCCTGCACAATTTGGCAGAAGTATAGGTATTTGCTTCATTTTCGCACGATGATGTTGATTGCATTTATTGTGCAGTTATTGAACATTGGCGCTGAGGGATTTGCGGCGACCAGGATAGCTGTGGGAATGTCACACGATATGGGCGGGACAGCGGTGCTGTCGAATTCACAAAACAGCTGATTAAGATCAAAATCAAAGTCGTCGGCATGGCCTTCTGCTCGTACATCCTGGGTGTGTAACACGGCCGACGTGGCATCATTTGACGTGGGTGCAGGGTACTGAGAAGATGATGTCACAGTTTCTGCAGGATGGGGTTTGACAAGAACATTTACTGGAAGTGTATGCGTACCGGTATTCGTCTTTCGGGTTGAACCCATCGTGTCAGGAAAGGCTACTGACGCAACCGTGTGGCCCATTTGCAGTTTCTCGCCATCACTTACTCGCTGGTAAACCGACAGCGACGAGACAGATCTGTGACCTGTGACAGCCATTATTTGAGATGCTGAATAGTTGTTTCTACCAAGGATGGTGATGCCGGTTGCTCGTATACTGTGGTTAGTGTATGGTTCAGAAAGTTTCAGACGAGTGCCCAGGTTGGTCATGAAGGCTGCCAAGCGGTGTTTCTCAATAGGTTTGTTATAATACCAAACTTTATCGTCGTCGAGGAAACTATCAACCGGGTACTGCCACAAGCGATCACAGTTCGGATGGAGTTTGGAGATATAACTTTCGAATGAAGCAACAGGACAGAACGGAGAACCTTCTTCTTCAGGCATGAATCCGGTAACACCCTCTTTTTGCTGGGCCCGGCGATTTTTTGTGAGTTCATCCTCCTTTTTTTTCACATACCTCTGCTCAGTTTTCGGGTCCCGCTTGATGATGAATGTGTTTTTTGTCATCTTTTCCATATTCTCCACTCCCCTTCTAAAGAAGAACAGACGTACATCGAACTGAACTTTATTTGCAAGCCCAGTTGGGGTTTTTGGGGACATGAGAACAGACTCGTTTATGGGCTCATAATGATCGGTGTCGCCTTTTCCAGATGCCTTCAACTCTGCAAGTGCGGTTTTGAAGCACTCGTTGGCTTCATTCAACTCCGAATTTCTAATCAAATCAAAAGTTTTCAAATACGGTGGGGCCTTCAGGTAACGATTCAGAGAATGTCGAAAGTTTTCGAGAGTGGATGTTTTGTACAATTCTCCGTCTTGTTTTCGGGCATCCAAATAAAAATGACTGAGTACCTCTGCTAACCTCTCGGCCGAGAATCCTTCGAATTCTTCACTCTGTCCCTTCTCTTTCAGGTAATACTTCAAAGTTCTGGCGGACGCTTTGTTCGATTTTTTTGTGTTGCTGGGAATAATATTAGCCCGCTTTTCAGCAACTTCATCGTCCGTGTGAGACGCGAAACGTTTGCCTGATTCAGCCATTTTGTTTAGCAGACGATGGAATCTAGTGAACACCTGTTCGTTGCCCTTGGCGACGGGGGTATACGATATATATTCGACCAGCAAGTTGACAATACAGCATCACACATGAGGTCTGTCAGCCAATCAAAAGTCATGCTTCTCTGAGATATGATAAAACTTGATATACCCACACACAGTCGAATCGATGGCTTTCTTATTCTCATCGCCTTGTTCCTCAGTTCCTAGTATAGACGAATGAGTGATGCAATGCTCTACTATTTAATAATTCCGTATTTGATGGACGTGACTCGGTCTAAATATATGCCCTCAGCTCTGCATTGACAGATCTTCCTCACTAATGGATGACATTGGATGAGAAAGTTATTACCCGCATAGACTGTGATACGGAACAATACCAGACAGAAGCGATCACTATATCCGGCTCTCATTGCTAGTCTAGACTCATTACTATCACCAAAGGGAAGGTAAAGAGCCTGGCGCATCCATCAGAATATAAACAGCCAAATCAACTGATGACCGTATTATACCAGAGGAACAACAACGTTAGCTGACGGAAACTGAACGGTTTTAACACCATTACACAATAAGTGAATGGACCTAACAAGTTAACTTGTCGGACATTACATCTATTGCGATATAAGTAGATCGATTGCCAGTTCATAAACAGTGTAACAAATTGGGTGTAAGACCAGATGAGACATGTCTGTTGATTGTTCCAGTCAACTAGAATACTTAAGGATAGCTATCCCGTTAGAGGCTCAAAATTGGTCATTTTTGTTTTATTTCTTCATTCAAATATTCACTATTTTGTCTAACATTTGGTGAAAAAATGAAATCAAAATTCTAACTAGAAGTGCTTCAACATTGGGATAACAAAATTAGTTTCTGAGGCACTGAAAAAATTAAATACATTGCCTTTTAGGTGGTCCGGTATCCAGCTGGGAAGAGATTAACCTTTCACGCTACAGTCTATATTGTAAGTCGTTTAAAGCTGTCTGAGTGCCTATTGTACTGTTAATTGACACTCAGACACCCGCCGTGAAGTAATTAGCAAAGGTGATAACATTTCTCACCTGAACAAGTATTAGCAAGTTTTTAAAGTTTAAATTGGATTTTATAGCACATTGATGAATAAACTTAGTGTAATAGTTATCAAAAATAAATAGGAATTCGAGTACGTCCCATAAGACAGATAAAAAATGTATTTGACAATATAATTCAAGCAAAAAATTAGGATTCATTCTTCAGATGTTTAGCTGGAAACATTTTGCTCGATTTCTAGCCTTTCATTTTTTTTTTACAAAATCCGAGATGTAAACGTTTATTTCTCGAAAAGTATCCATGCTACACTTTTCAAATTTGGCATGCTTATTACTTATAGGTGATCTAGTAAACTTTATCTCACTTTTTGTAAGTTTGGCTTTGTTTTTTAATTATTCAACTTTAAAGACAAATTATCGTAAATAGTACGTTTTTGTTCAATTTATTTTAGTAAAATTGCTGTAAAAACAAAACCAGGCAAAAATTTAAAAAAATGAGATAAGGTTTACTAGTTCAAGTTGTCTCCTATCAAGGTATACCATCAAAGTTGAAACAAAATCAACAGTTTTCATGAAATTTAAATTGAAAAATGGACGCTATTGTTTTCGTTTGAATTAATTTAAATTGAAATAATCGCTACACAATAACAGCGTCGGTTATACAAATTATATAGGTGGAATCCCTACGATATACGCTTTCATAAAATATATAGTTTATTATGGTTATCTTGTATATTTATTGGTACAGAAGACAAATTGTCACGGGGGTGCAAAAACTGCCTCTAAGGGGATAGCTATCCTTAAGGTTAATGGGACTGGGTAAGCTGCACGAAGCCAAAGAAATGACCTTGCAATCATTGGTCACTTACCCCAAAAGTAGTTGAACACCATAGCGCCGCTCATCTAAATCTTCCAATGTACAGCCTGGGACATCACGGTTCACTCCTAAATGAAAAAAGTAAGATTACTTCCACGGACAGGGCTCGAAATAAGGGGCTTGGGGTGGAACACAGTTTTAGCATCGGGGTGTCAAATCGGGTCTCCATACATAATTCCCATGTTTCATATATCTGGGACATGTCTTTCGCAATGGGTTATTCGAGTTGAAAAACGGTCCCATTTATGAGGAGCTTAAAACGTTAGAAGTGGATGGGGATTACTTGTCTAGCCATGTGAAGTACGTTTCTTGAAGTATATGACCGTCGATAAGCACGTTTGTAATAAAATCTTCTAAGTTCACATTAACCAAATATCCCAATTCTGACCACAAAAAATATCAGTAATTACAAATAAAAATGGATCCAGACATTGTACAATAATACAATAAAAATGTCTCATAAACATGCAATCAATGAAAGCACCAATCTGGAGCCTCTATGTCTGTACAAGTGCATTGAAACTAATCAAGCAAACTGCCGTTTGATTATGAGAATGTCAAATGTATAAGATTTCAAAACAAAATGCCAGACAGTTACTGCAACGGAAGAAGCCAAACTGTTTCCTTATAAACAACAACTATGAGGTTTTTCACATGGACAAGGGCGGTACTATTGGTCATCTCAAAAATATAACCCACACGTTTATGCACTTTCCGCGTGAACACACTGATGAACGACAAAAATTTCAGCTATCGCCGTTTAGACGTGGGGCGGGGGGGGGGGGGGTTGCTGATAAAAAAAGCACGGTATTGCTACTAACCTCTAATAAAATATTTGGACCAAAGCAAGCTGGTTAGAGAGTACTCTATCACCATGTTCAAAAGATGCGTAATTAGATATCGATCAGATGTATTGCATAATATGTCTAGACGAGTCAGTTGTGTCACAATTCGACTAGAAGAAACTGTACAGAACGACATCCGATATCGGAAAACTTAATATAATAACGATAAATTGGTTTGAATCTCGCTACACTATCTCACATGAATGCTCGCGGGATTATCAGTCGAGACTCGGCGATGAATTGGTTGTTTATAAAACCATGCAATCGATTTGAGTGATATATTAACGTTTTGCCTGCGATCCCTAACGATTTGGAATGGTGAATTTAGAGCCCCGGATGTTCACGGTGCAAACATTTCTTACAGCGTGTGTAGGAGCTAAGAGACATCGATAGCACATGTACCAATGACACTGATCCCGAATAGCAAAAGCCAAATAAGGATTTCAAAACACCATCGTATCAGGCAATATCTCTAGCGCTTCGCTTCCTAGCTGGTGTCTAATTCTGGTTAAACCAGAAATTATTTAAAATGATTATTTAGTAGTCGGTTTCCTCGCATTAACCAAACATTATATCTAGAACGTCTTGATGTGTGTAATCCCTATATAAGCGACGCCTTGGAGAATAGATATCCACCTTCACTGGATTTGAAGGAAACAACATATAGTACAAATAAAGATGAAGGAGCGAAATCTCAAGTCAACTCTACAAGAGAGACTATTGCAAGTTTGACACTGTAAACTGCCCCTTCCTGGAGAGTATACATGAAATATACATATCTCGCCTAGTAGCATTTTCTAGATCCTGTCAAAAATGTGACGATTTCAATCACCGTCGGAAAATAGTTTTTCTTGAACTGGTTCGAGCAGGATATTCTGAAATTTATGATGACTATCACTTACTGATCGTTTAGTGTGAAAGAATTTCTGAGCTATGTTTCCTAACTTCTGATTAATTCCACTAAGCTACGTTTCGTAATTTTAACTTCTGAGTAATTTCACATAATCATGGCTATTTAATATGAACTGTCACAGTCAGTGCGTAACTGCGATATAATATACTCTAGAATACGACTTGGAAATTCAATTGGATAAAACAATATCAGCCAGCGATACTGATTTAACGATAGTTAACGCTAATTCCAAACAACCATCAAATGATAATTAAAAACATACACAATGCTGGTTTCTTGCAGGACAGAAGCGGCCAATAGTTTCCATGATGGCAGCAATACCCTGCCTCATGATATTGTATTCGCAAAATCATGATCAATAACAATTATGCCTTTATCCAAATAAATTTCTGAGTCACGCTATGATTGTGACTGCTCATTTCAGGTCATGGAGATGTAAACTACATGGAGTTCAAACGGACTCTATCCCGGGTTAAGCCGAATTATTACAAATAAGTAGTCCAGATATCTTGTATGCTACGATCTTAGAAATATACTTAGAAATGAGACGTTTGTTGTCATAACATTGTTGACAAAAATTCTGCAAAAATGTTCTGTGGCGTTGATTGGGATCTTCAAATTTTTACTGGATCTAGGTATTACAGCGAATACGCCATGTGCAGCTCCTCCTGGAATGTTGTTGTCCAGGAAAAGAAATAGGTCAACCATTTATATTAAATAGGACATTGCATCAAGAAATATCTTCCAGATTTAAAACATTTAATTGATCAATTCAAATTGTCGTATGGAAAATTGAAACAAATCTCAGCCAATCACAAATTTTCTGTAAAGATTATTGTCGGACGTCAAACGTTCATGTTGGCGATACATTTCGCATGCTGATAGCGAAATACGAGCGTAGCGTGCAAGATCCATGGCGTTACGTTTCGTAACACCTCATGGTGTTCATACGAACAGCCACAAGACAAAGATATATGATTCTCTAGATGACGACTTTACAACGAATATCACATGAATGACGCATCAGACGCTTGTAATAAGTCCAAGGTTTTCTGCAGCTCAGCTGCATATCAAGATTACCGCTTTCTGCAGGTTTCTCGGGCTAATTGATTGCTCCACTACTATCTCATGTAAACTTCAGAGACTGTCTACATGCAGTATATATGAATTCCCACATGACTACGAACTGTGCATCTTACATGGCAGATTATTTGTTTGAGATTAAATACAAGTAATGTATTATTCAGCGGGAGCCGTATTTAATTCATTGACACAGCCAGTCTAATTTTCTCCCATCGCCGTTATGTTCCCTCGCTGACGGATGACATTTGATAGACAAGTTATTATGTGGATGCGGAACAATACCCGACAGAAGCGATCACTTATGTCATCGGACTCGCACGGCTGGTTTAGCTCACTCATTACCAACCCCATCTTGTAATTGCAAAAAAAAGAAATGGCAAAATATGAAGGCTTATCCATCAGATATAATTAAATACTATATATATTCTGATGTTGTACAGGATTATGACATTAAAAATATATGCATTACATGTCACAAAGAGAATTAATATAATTTATATAATTTGGTTACGACACCGAATCCAAGTACATCCTAGTATTCAATATCAAGGAATCAATGAACTGCTTTAGTATTGTTGACTGCCCTAGTGACTTTTGCAATAAGCACAATTATTAATCAACTATCTATGATATGAACCCAATACAAGGAAATCGGCCTGCTTGATATGGACCCAAACCGCACCAATATGGAAGGCGGGCCAATACCGAAAAGCCGATCCAATACGAGAAAACAGGGCCAATATGACCCGGGCCAATAGGACTTTCATGATGGCGACGTGAGCTAATTAATAAAAATGTTATTAACCAAGTGTTTTAATATTGGCCTGGTTATAGGTCCTCGGTCAGCCGTATTGGCCCATAACAAGGCCAATATGAAAATACTTGCTTAATGACATAATATTACTGGAGGTCAATAGAAGCTATAAAAATGTCATCAACAATAGCCTAATTGGGACTATGGGCTACGTCATCCATGAGTCTTACGTACGTGTTACTCCTTGACCTTGGCCTTCTTTTTAACTCCATCTTTGTACCCGACACCTATAGTCTCAATTTCAGGCTGATAATGCATTTGGATTTGTATAGTAGATAATAACTATCATTATATTTATCAGAGTATATATCTATAGAAATTGTAATGAGATAAAACTGCGTATTTCCTGGTCAGGTGTGTGTATATCGTCCTCTGAAACTGAATATTCCACCTCATAATGGCATGTACACCAAGGGGAGATTATTACAACAGAGGTCGCCCCGTTCTCTCGCTCGCGGATCAGCGGATCACACAGCAGTTTTCGAGCTGAATTTAGTTGCAGAATACAGCAGAATAAACATTTCCTCCCTCTAATCGTAAGAACATAAGGACATCATTGGAGTAACTAGCAACAGTCATCGCAAAAATACGTGCGTTGCGAGATATACATGACTGAAGCTTCGAAGCAGTGGAATCCCGTGCATAATAAATTATGTTGCACGCGATTATCTATGAAAACAACCAACTCCGCGGGATTGCATCCTTACACCATAAAACATCAAACAATATTTTGCTTGAGAGATAAAAGATTAGTACAGACTTAAATTGACCAATATAATAATGAGTATATACCACTAAAAAGCTCATTTGCATATCAAATTTGTACCAGACCCAATATACTTTGACGTACAATATCTCAGCAACCAGTGGGACCATTTTTATGAAATACATTTTAAAACAGTTAATTTTCCAAAAAGTTTAATTTTCCATTTGTGTTTCCCTTTTAGTTTGGGAACAGCTGGGCCTAGGGGACGGCTCAGGGTAATGTGCTCATTGTCTGGGTCAAACATAGTAAGGATTTGGTTTAGTGTATGCATGGGTTGGAGTTATCAAGGGGGACAATCTATCCAGGGGCATCTGAGCCCATTACACAAGCCAAAAACTACCATATTTTGTGACGGACGGTGTGGCTGTGTCCGTTAGAGCGTCCATCTCGTATGGTTAGGCGGTTGATGCCATAGATGAAGTGGGTTCGAATTCTATCCGTCCACTATGTCATCTTCTTGACTGATTGAAATGGTAGCTTTCGGGCCGCTTCCCATAAGGATTTCGCGCTCCATCAACACAATGCTTTATTTATATTTTATTATAGTTATTTTTTTTTAATTCCTAATTTTACAAACACTATAGTTTAAAACAATTAAGAAAAGATAGAAAAGTAAAACATTTAAAATTGTCTATATACAAATTCGACTATCTGTAGCAGTCATTCAGTTCATAGAGTGCACCTGAAATGTAAGTTTTTTAACCCTATCTGGCCTGGGCTTTTTGGGACCTGTTGTGGCCTGGGGGGGGGGGGGCCGAAATGGCCCCCCCCTAATTATTTTTCTTACCCCTTGAGCTAGGGGGATGAAACTATACCCTTGGGTCAAGCTCTACCAGAAAATGTAAAAAAAATCCAAGATGGCCGCCTTGATGTCACAGTGACGTCATTTTCAAAAACAGCATTTTTTGGTCGATTTTCCGATTTTTTTATTTATGCAATTTCTCCGCAAAAACTGCGTGATAAATTAGTAAATATTAATGTGAGGTGAAATAAAATAGTTTTTGCCCGTTTTTCATTGCGGGAAAGCAGAAATTTTGAAGAAATATGACAAAAACATCACTTTTCTGGGACCCCACGTGGCCGCCATCTTGAATTTTCCCATGATCCTCTTTTCGGGGGGTCATGCAAATAGACTCAAAATGACCCCAATATGATAAACTAAAAAGTCACGGAGTTTCGGCTTTCCATATTTTGTCGTTCCGGAGATAGCGCAGAAAGTTTGGTAGGGGGGGCCATTTTGGACCCCCCCCCCCCGGCCAGGTAGGGTTAATGGATCGGGTGGTTGGTTACTTTCTCTTTGTTCTCTTCCCTTACACACAGACCCGTCCAGAAAAAAAACTAGCAGAACTGTGACTGGTCGGTAGAACTCTGGTCCTGTAACATTGATCGCGTATGTGTGTATCAGAGAGCAGGACGACCGTCTTCTTCCTATCATGATTAAGATTATTTTATGTTCTAGTTTTGAGGGTTGGCTCTTCGGGATATCAAAGGAGTGTCATATGAGGGGCGGTCTGTTCCTGAAGTTTTATAGAAACAACAGTGGATCGCGGGGTTTAACTCACTTCATTGGTCCATTAAAATTTTCAAAAAAGCAATCCTAGATTTTCATTGGCTTGAAAACTGGAAGAAGATCCAGTCAATCATAGTTCCTATGAATATTCATTGGTGTAAATTCAATCTTAATAATCAATGCTTCGCATTCGGATCTTACTTATTTCAATTGAATTTGGTCTTCAATGCACCAGTCATGAATATTTAATGCCATTATGACACCATGGCCGCACTTGGACTAATCCATTTGAACTCAGGAAGGGGAATCGGATCAACGTCTCCATTTACTCCCAAGGCTTATATCAAAGGCCAGTCCATATATCTACCCCATGGCGCCACACTTGCTAGACAACCAGCGAGGCATCGGATTCGGCTGAACCAACCAAAAATCACCTTCACGGAGACGCTGGCGTCAATACAACCCGGTTAGATCCTCCAGCAATATACTCAAATGGAGGAGCAGATTGAATTATTAATTTAATTAAAATTAAATCGCAGTGAGGTGCACTTGTTTCCGGGTCAGATGATATAATCTCTCTATTTCATAATACATGTATAGAGTCATGGCAGACCTTGTGGTTCGACTGACATGGCAGGATTATCCATCAAATTAACAGTGGATTCGGTAAACTCGTTCACCTTCCCGTTGTACTGGCACGATATTTCTGCGATAACACGATTCGATATGTAATGGGTCTAGACAAGCCGAGAGGGCCGGATATAGCTATCGGTTTTCCCTGGTATTGTTCACCAGCCCTGTCAGACCGCGTAATAGATTTCCTATCAAATGTCATCCGTTAAAGAGGAGGGAATCTGTCAGTATAAGCTGAGGGGATTTTGTTAGATGGACTCCTGTCTATAAATTATGTATGGGCATACAGACTAGGAAGTGGGGAGTACGAGCATAACTGGAAGAGTCAATTCTAAATTGGTTTGTCGCCGTTGATCGCACCGTTTCCGGGACAATAGTCGCAATTCCTTCTACTATAACCATATCAATCCCTATTAAAGGGTGACAAAAAAAGAAAAATCCGACAAATACACGAAAAGACACCAGTGAATTGGAGCGATATGCAACAGGTGGGAAAAATTGACGACGCCTGGCCACTAAAAAGCAACCATATGACTCAATCTAGGTATTCCAAGATGGTAAATCAGGAGAATACCATCAAGATGTAACGCTATGAAAACTTCGTGCAAAATGTTCGCCGATATTCTACGAGATCCCATAATCAGCCAATCACGACCATTTCAATCTTTTCGCTCTGACAATGATTGACGTTTACTTCAAGGAGATTAACATCTTCGCACGGCACAATCTTTGATATTTTCTACCCCTAACAAAGACAGACTTTTCGGCGGGAGTAAACTCTTTGATGTTTACGGACCCTGCCGGGAAATGCCTTATTTGGAAACTGTTTTGGGATAATGTTTATATATTAGACCACGAGCTACCGTGTGTAATTACTGTGGGCGTGATTTTGAGATAGTTACAACCAGCTATCCATCTGATTGGCTAACAATAGTAGTTTCAACTCGCACGGGATTTATTTTGGGCTGAATTCAGATATAATATTCCGTTTACTGAGATTGCCATATGATTCTACAGGAAAGAATTCGTCGACACCCAACATTCAACATTCAGACCTGAGAATACAGGGGAATCTCGGACATAGCCTTAGTATCTCAGCCGCGCTTTTATTGCAGATGTTCATGTGGAGGCTATGAAGTATCCACACGGCCCCTAGCACCGGCTTAAGCGGAATTAGATGCGCTAGCTCGGGAGCTGTGAATCAACTCAAACAAATAATCTGATATTAGTGGATGAGCAACATGGACGTCTGTTGGAGTAAACGCCTTAACATGGAGAAACCTGGTGAATGCAAGAATACCTAGGAAAACTAACCTGTAAAATCCGACGTCGTATGGCTCAAATTTCCCACCGAAACAATAAACCTACATATATTTGTCGAGAGATATGTACAGAGGGCGGACCTCGGGGACTTTGTCATGACACTGGAACGGCACAGAGTTGTGCTTGTCCGATTATAAACCTTTGACTGGTTATTCGATGATGTTAGTGCTTGTTACGCAATTACCAGAGGGTGTATGTTGCTTTATATAACCCAGCTGAAAGACTTTTTCGGACTCGTCCAGTGATAAGTCTGGATATGACTTATAGATCAAACGACAAACATGAATAAATATAGATGATTCTATAGCATGAATTTATTCTTCGATGTACAGTTTTTCCAATGGTAATACAAACACAACTCGTCTGAGTCAAGATGTTAATTGATTGGTTACATTAAATGTGCTACAACCTTTTGTAACATGCAGTAACAAAACTGTAAAATGACATGAAAATTGTATTGCGATGGTACATTCAGTGTTAATATTTTCTCGGACACACCAGTTGAAAAGTTCAGTACTGAACAATCAAATACTACATGCTTTATAATTTTTTCTAGTAAAATTTACTTGGCGTTAAATTTGATTCGTTAAAGTTCAATAAATTCAAGTGATTTCAAGTTGTTATAGAATCAGATATGTGTGGTACACTACCTACAGCAGAACAGATTTATTGATCTGAACTAACGAAGCAGGAAACCTGACCTCGAGACCAGATCAGCTTACGGTCAGTTTGCCGTTCATGTTAAAATTCATATACAGTTCCTGACATTAAAAGGCTATTTACAAAAGGGGACGTATTCTGCTAACGTCAGAGAATACAGATTTCAACTCTCAACTAAACTTTAACATGGCTCGCTAGCATGATCGTAAACCCGGACGTATACGGAAAAAATTTATCCTACAATTTGGTCACATGATATAATCCATACATGTTGGTATGTTAATTATTAACCACTGAATATAGTAGGAGAACACAAAAGCTATTCGTTATTCAAAATTAATCAGCACAAATCTAAAATATTCCACTTGAAAATTGTTCAACATAATTAATTTATATATCGCCGAGAAAAGAATTCTCTTTCGTTTCCTAGGAAAGAATAAGAAATCATATACGTCTACCAACATTATGAATATCTCAATCTAAATGGTCTAAAATTTTGCTTAATGCAAAAAGACATATATTTTTAGTTTCTGGTATTTGGTAATGCCTTGAATGGACAGGCTGTCAACATCAGCGGAGGCAAAAGAAGGTTGTAGAATCGCAGAGCATCTCACCAGTTGATACCCCGACATCTATACTGAAGACCAGCCGTCAAGGTGTGGCTGGTTGAATTAGCAGAAAGGATCATTCGTTGATTTACATCTGCAAAGAGAGTATACACGCACTAAACTGTAGCCCACGGGAGGATTCCCTAACCGCACGCGCACACGAGGAAAATTCCGGATGAAGTATGCAATATATTTCGTTTCTAATTGGAAAGAAAATGTTGCTTACGACTCTTATCTCTAATTTGTTCATATTAGATCCGTTCATATGCTCCGTAATTACACGTCGACATGTATTTAGTCAAACAGTGAGGCAGGTGATGGTTCAACGATGTCGAGTTTAGACGTCTTTCTAGAAAAAAAATGGTGTACTGAAGTAGGAGTAAAATCGATAAGAAAGATCGTAAAATAGCCTAAAGGCTATGTCAAGTTAGAATTTCGCGGGAGACAAATGGACAGATACTGTCGATAATTCCGTCAGCTATGTAATCTTGTCGCGTTCCAATAGCCAACTATATCCCACTTCTGACATCAAATATGTCAGCAGTTTCTTTATCGATCAAACTGATCCCATGTGTTGTAAAAGACTTGCTCTAGGCAAGTACGATTCTATAACCGCAGAAGTAATTAGAATGTCTGGTCCACGAAACGGAGAAAATAATTACAATTCATATTACTCGCGAAAGCTTTGTAACATAATGATCATGAAATGAGTGTGTCAGAACTTAACTTAAGGATACATGCTAGGACATGCACACACATCATTTCCCAACAGATGAATTGATAGTGCTATTACATCAACGCCCTGAAATATTTGTATATATCATCGCTCAAGCCGATACTAGGGGCCGTATAGTCATGTCATTCAATATGTCCACATGAACAGCTACAATAAAAGCATGGCTGGGATACAAACCATCACAGGGATCACTTTCGGTTCTTGTGAAGCTTTTAGAAAGATGCAGTCAGTGTATTTGTCAGTGGGGTCATATGACTTCTTGTCAGTACGACGGCATCATTTTCCACCAGTCTTTTATCTCGCGTTTAATTAATGCGGGCATGCACACTAAATAAAATGGTGCAGTATAACGTACAAACGTTCTCTTCAGTAGCAGAAAAGGAAAATGTGGGGAAAAGGTCCGTAAATTTGAACACATTATAATGAATATTCCAATCAATTAAAATTAAATCCTATCTGTTTCCCCATTTTATAAGCGACATACGATTGGGGAGGGGATATTAATTGATTAAGACTGGGTAAATTTCGCAATCAACACATGGTTCCAATCGGGAAGACACATGGTTCCAATCTGGAATAATTGTGCCAATCAATCTTAATCAAAATAAATTTGTTGTCCGAACAATATGATTCATATATTCATTATAGAAGGAAATTGCATTCCCACTTGAATAGAACATACTATACGTATGTCACGAGTGATAATCATATAATGACCTTATACAAGGGATTCTGGACGGAGCCATTAAAGGACATATTGTTGTCCCCAGACTTGGCTATTGTAGGCATTGTCTCGTGATTCTTACATGGAGTACGAACCAAGGATTTATCCGATTTATAACGTATCAGTGTTTCAAATAGATTTGCTTTGTCATGTCTGGATTCACTAAGGTATATAATTATACATTGTATGTATACAAGAATAAAGTTTGACAATTATAGAAAACAAATAATAACCCCTCTAGACATTCCATCAGTTGATAAATCAGTAATGGACTGTTCTGTAACACCAACACCGTTTACCAAAGGCATGATATTTCGAACTGCTGGTGACAGAACCATTTGAGTTCACTTACCAGTGCGACTTGATTCATAAAATAATAAATGACAAACTTTTCATTTCCTATGCTTTCCTTTTGGGTAATCTCTACAAAATCTCCTGGCGGTAACCGCTCTTAGTAATCAAATTTGGACCGAAGTCTCCTCCTGCAAAACAGGAGACAATTTGCATCCTATTTTTGGAGTGACATTCGATGAGGACAAGTAGCTGTCGCCTACTGTTTGCTCGATTTTGTGACGGAACCAGGTCGACGATGTCATACAATAAATATATCACGTATATCATAAGTCGATGTCAAAATATGATCTTAGCGTGAAAGTAGCATTGAAGATGTTCAGGTTGTTCAATTGAATGAGCAATCACAAATTGGGATCAAGATGTATAAATTATAACCTGATTTCAGCACTTGACTTCAGCATTTCAGCATCATTAGGATGTCGACGACAGAACAGTTTTGCTCCGTCAGATTCTTTCCGTATAGATTTTCTTCTTCGCTTTCATGGCAGACCGCTCTCGATGGTGGATAGCATATGAAAAGTTCTCGTCGGGCGCTGCATATACGAAACAATACGACACTGGGGCGATTACTATATCAGGCAAAATTAGGTTGATATAAAATATCGAAAATGGCGCATAGTCATTTCAAGCAGAGGATGTCCAGTAGAGGTATATATAGCCTAACTGTGACAGCAATATAATTTCCTCGCCTAAAACAACCAAGTATCCCACTTCTGACATCAAATATATCAGTTTTATTTTATCGAGTTTAAGTAGTTTATTTCGAGACAATACTTGATCCAGACACGTCAAATTCTATTGCAAAATCAATCAGTCCGTATTGTATATTACGTGAAATGTTGAGAAATCATTAACCCGAGAAAGCTGCCACGACGAACTTTTTTTTACAGAAGACATTTCTCTAGCATTTAATAAGTGGAGCATTATTCTCAGCCGGCTTACAATGTGACAGCCTTGGAGATACTAGCGTACCGCTTCCGTTAAATTAGAAAGCTAACTCGAATTCGGATGACGTGTAGATTCTTGAATCTGATGCTATTTATAAAACATTACATCAATCGATGACAAATAACCTTTACTATCAGAGACAGAATCGTCTGTCTGGCATCATTAAAAAACTGTTTCCCGTATATCTCTTAGAATAACTACGGGGCAATATTTTAGTTTGTCATGTTCTGCCAGATAAGACCTTCCGTCAGTGACACACATGAAAGGATCCTCTGTGCAGGATGCCATATATTTGTCAATTAAAATGAAATATCTATTTTATATAAATAAAGACAACATCATGTCGGGAAGAAATAATGTCATGCCTTAAAAACGTGACCGATTCGAAATTTCGATAGGAAAATATCAATAACCCGCAGAGCTTATAAGTCCCAAAGAGATTGCAGAAATTCACCCTGCTGGACCATTCTGGCTGTGACTTCAATGAAACTCAATGCGTTGCTGGCACAATACTATAGCCAATCAACGGGTTAAGCCATTTGACTGGACTGAATTCAGACTCGTATATCTATTGGTTAAATAAGGCTGAGAGCCTTGAATTTATTTTATGTTTACCAATGATGAGCTCACGTGACATATACCGTTACCAAGACGAAAAATGTGTAGGTCGCGCGCGCTGGTGAGGCAAACTGTCAAATATCGATCGCTGTCTGCTGGCGGTGTAGAGATACCCAATCACACTTGGACCTTTTGCAGGATGTTGGTGTCTTCCAAACTGCCCAGTTTCATGTCAGCTTCAATTTCGAATTCGGGTCTCGAGTGAGATCATCTTTCAATTTCACTGACACGTTATCAAAGGACCTCATTTCCACTGCAAGTGAACTCCATTCAGGTAATGAAAATGATTTTCAGTCAACCATTTCACACCTTCTTGATCCACATAGTCAAGGCAATGTTAATTTCTATCACCAAAAATCGGTGATAGCCTCACCAATAAATGGTGTTCAGCAGCAGGTATGACTGGATTCGTTTTGTACCTATTTATTTCTATTTCTAGACAATGTTTTCTAAGTCTCAAATGAGGTAAGTAGTACATAACCAAATGTTCATCTGTTTGCATGGACAAGACCAAAAAACAGCCCAAAATGGGCCATGGGTCATAAAAGGGTAAAAAAAATTAAGTATTACAATGAAAAATTAAAAAATATATATATTCCTCAATTCTACATCACTTAACTCGCATCTATTTATTACGGAATAATTTCCCGTCATGGTCAATCCAAAGTTAACGAGATCCGCCATATTCTTCACATGTTTTAGTGCTTTTAATTTCTGTCTCATTCCAAGCACTTTTGCGGAAACGGGTCTTGCTATGTTTGGGCTGACAATGAAGGGAAAGTATTCATTAATAAAGATGTGTAAGGTAAGGTTGTAAAACGGCCTGATATTAAAAAAAAAACTTTTTACAGGGATGAGGTCGCGCAAGTCCGAGATCGCGCAACCCCGAGGTCGCGCAACCCCGTGGTCGCTCCTGTTTTGCAATTTTTGTGAGGAGAAAACTCTTGACTCCAGCCAGACAATCTGTCAGATATTATCCGTCGTGTGACTGAGGAATCATATGAATCTCGGACTATTTCCATGCAAAATGTATATTTTAATTATCGAAATATATAGGACGTATTTATTTATTTATTTATTTATTTATTTCGTAGGTAGTTCTAGACCAGGGCATTCCAGATCGGCCACATGTAATGATGGAATATTATAATGTAAATAATACAGGTTATCAGCATTCACTACATGAATATTTGAAGAAATGCATAATAAGAAATAAATAAGAGATGCACATATTCAAATGATATTAAACATGTGTACAAAGTTTCAGAAACATCCAGTAATAACTGTGTGACTAGTTAATTACACAAAAACATGCTCTCTATATATTGGAATATATAGGAATATATACAGAAAATCCAAGTCTGGGTAATTTTGACAAAAATTAATATTTCATGTCACAAATAGGAGATGCAAATCTTCAAACATATCTAGAAAGTTTCAGAATCTTCTGATAAAAATAGTAGGATTACTCTAGAAACTTGTCTCTACATGGGAAGTTCTATAAAGTTCAAAACGTCATAAATGTGTCAAAAATTATAATTTCGCCTTGTAAATAGGACATGCACATCTTCAAATTATGTGTAAAGTTTCATTAAAATAAACACCTCAACAAAAGTAAGTTCCCCCCTAAACATTGGCTAATAACGAGATTTCTCACACAGCATCAGTTTGACCAGCGCAACAATCAGTGTAAATGATTACCCTATAGGTGGTGATATGCCTGAATGAACAGTTTGCTGTATTGACCTAACTTAATTTGTATATGATTTTAGTATTGTAAATAAATATTTGTTTAATAATCGACTTCACAAATCTTTCTGTTGCGTTTTTCTATTATCGTTTAGACGTAACATAAGACAGTAGCATTTCCATACATTTCAAAACAGATTATTAAAGACAGATTTTATTCAATAACGAGCAAATCGTATCCGGTAGAGCAAAGACAGTCCTATCCAATCACACGGTTTGACCAGAGCAGCAATCAGTGAATATGATTACCGTGTAGGTGGTGCTATGCCTTAACCCTGTCAGGCCTGGGGGCCATAATGGCCCCCCTCCTACCAAACTTTCTCTCCTATCTCCGGAGCGACAACAAAATGAAAGCAGATGTTTTAGTTTGTCATATTTGGATCATTTCCAACGTATTTGCATACCCCCAGAGCAGAGGATCATGGGTAAATCCAAGATGGCGGCCTTGTGAGGGACCAGAATAGTGATGTTTTCTGTCTTTTTCTTCAAACTTTCTGCTTTTCCTCGCGGAAAAGTGGGTAAAATGATTTTATTTCACATCGGACTGTTATTTACTAATTTATCATGCAGTTTTTGCAAGGAAAATATACGTAAATAGAAAAATCGAAGAATCTCAGCGAAAATGGCCACCATCTTGGTTTTTCCCATGATCCTCTGTACGTTCAAAATCACCCCAGTATGACAAACTAAAAAGTCTGCTTTTCCTTTTGTTGTCGCTCCGGAGACAGTAGAGAAGTTTGAAGGAGGGTCCATGATGGCCCTCTAGGCCTGACAGGGTTAACGCATAGCATAACCTACACGGTAATCATATTCACCGATTGCTGCTCTGGCCAAACCGTGTGATTGTATAGCACTGTCTTTGCTTTCCCGGTTAGGATTTGTTCGTTATTGAATAAAATCGGTGTTTGATGATCTGCTTTGCAATTTATGCAATACTACTGTCTTACATTCAATGCATACTCATTCAGGCATAGCACCACCTACAGAGTAATCATTTTCACCGATTGTTGCTCTGGTCAAACCGTGTGATTGGATAGGACTCTGTTTGCTCTACCTGTTAGGATCTTTCATGATTGAATAAAATCTGTCTTTGATAATCTGTTTTGCAATTTTTGAAATGCGGCCGTCTTGCATTGAATCCATGCTTATTCAGGCATATCACCACCTACAGGGTAATCGTTTTCACTGAATGTTAGGCTGGTCAAACTGATGCTCTGTGAGGAATCTCGTTAGAATCGCATAACTATCTTAGAAAATATTAACCATTGTTTAGGGGGGAACTTACTTTTGTTGAGGTGTTTAGAAGCACAATCTTAGGAGGAGTAGTCCGGACAAAATTGTGTCCTCTACATGGGAAAAGACCCAGAAAATGGCAAAGTCCTTTAAAGTTCAAAACGTCATAAATATGTCAAAAATTATCATTTCGCCTTGTAAATAGGACATGGACATCTTCAAATCATAGTTAACACATATGTAAAGTTTCATTAAAATAGAAGCAAGATCTTAGAAGGAGTAGTCCGGATAAAATTGTGTCCTCTACATGGGAATAGATCCGGAAAATGGCAAAGTCCTATAAAGTTCAAAACGTCATAAATGTCAAAAATTATAATTTCGCCTTGTAAATACGACATGCACCTCTTCAAATCATAGGTAACACAAATGTAAAGTTTTATTAAAATAGAAGCAAAATCCTAAGAGAAGTAGTCCGGACAAAATTGTGTCTACGGACAGACGGACAAGCCTATTCCAGTATACCCCCCCCCCTTAACTTCGTTGCGGGGGTATAATTATAGTCCCTCCGACCTTATAAACATGGGTCGAAAGTGTTCGACGATTTAAGAGCTTGTCGCAATCTCCTGACCAAACTAGTGACAAAATAATACCTGGCCACATAAAATCATGCAACCATAAGCGACCAGACAAATCTTGGTCTGATAAATATTTAGACATTTTGAACAACCATTGTTTAGTAGTTTTATTCCATCAGTTATTTATTTATCGTCGCTCTCGTGACTGAGCGATCATACAATTTCTTGGACGGATAAATATTTTGACCAACATTTGTTTTAGTCGCTTTTTCCGACCACATGTTTTTAGGGTCGATCTCATGACTTTTCTCAAACAGACTGTATTCTCAAAGCGACTATGTATGCGACCACGCATAGTCGGTTTATCAGACCATATTGGTTATGGTTGCTCTCGTGATTGACCATAGAGCTTGGACCATACAATTCTCTGTTGAAGAAATATTTTGACTACCCTTACTTTGGTCGCTTTTTTTGACCATAACTGTTATAGTCACTTTTGTAACCGGTCTTTCAGCTGCGAACAAATAATTATTTCAACCAACATATTTATGGTCACTATCGCTAACATAATAATCAGAACTGTTTGACTCGTCAACGCTGTAAGGTAGGCCAACAACTGCTGGCCGAATGACATATCACTTGGGAAGTTGATAATAGATTTCTTCTCGAAACACTTGCCGATTCATAGGAACACCAACGAGGATTTCTTGTGTGGGTTCGATTTTGCATGGTTAGCTTGTCTGGCATTGATTCACCAAACTTAGGAAACGTCATGTGGCTACAATGTAACACGCTTGTAGAGACATCAGCGTTGTCGTCTGGACAATTCGATTCTTCTTCATCAGTACCTGACAAAGGTGTTTAATACTCCATGGTGGTCGTCTTCCGTCCTTGAAGTCTCAGGAGACGCCAATTCTCAACTCATTGTCATCCTACCGATCTATAAAGGGCAGTTTACGGCGTGTGATAACGTGTTTATCGCTCTGCTAGAAGTAGACCTATAAATAGCTTTGTTTCAAAGACTCGATGAAAGAAGAAATATAAGAATGAGATTCAACACACTGAAACAACCACACTCCTAAATCCTCATAAATCTTTTAATCATTGTGAACAAGAAAAGGGCAAAATGACCCATAATATTTCTTCCGTAATACTATAATTTGATCATAACGCCTGGAAGGAGGCAGTTGCGACATGCCTATTAATTCCATCACAATCTAATAAAGAACTAACCAAACACGATCTGTCGTCTGCTCGCTTTGAATTTGGTATGCCTTCTGTTATCTTTCTGATGGAGGCTTGATTATTTTCCCGGTTTATTCACCATCGCATGAACTCATATTACAAGCTGGTTAGAGAATATCCCATAGATGTATCCGATATAGCTATCCTCAAAAGATCGGCACAGTGATAGATATTTATCAGACTTGTTTGACATTATACAAGTCTAGACGGATCGGCTCTGCCTCGATTCGACAAGCAGGAGCTGCGCAT
The DNA here is from genome assembly GCA_036873755.1 of Hanleya hanleyi. Classification (NCBI taxonomy): domain Eukaryota; kingdom Metazoa; phylum Mollusca; class Polyplacophora; order Lepidopleurida; family Hanleyidae; genus Hanleya; species Hanleya hanleyi. The sequence goes on along the minus strand of JAVTVY010013711.1, from coordinate 495 downwards.
GGGGATACGAGATGTATCAATACCCAATATTGGGCCGCCTATAAAAGATGAATCGGTGAGAAAAGTCACGAGACGGTCATGGGCTCAGCTGTCAGGAACTAGCCACGGTGTACATAACACATCAGATGAATTCTCGAGGGCATCCTTCCAGCCGAGACTTGCGGAGAAGATGGCTGTTTGTAAAACAATAGATTTGCATATGTGATCTCTGAACGTTTCATCAGTGATCTCTGGAGCTTTCAAATATAGACTTTTAGAATACCAGACCCCCGTTTCCTTAGATAAAAATAGCTACTGAGCATGTAGACGCAAACAAATCTTGTCGGCACAAGTACCAGTCAACCTGATCTCGAACAGCAAAAGTAGCATGGAAATAAAATCGATGGCCATTGTCAACCAATAAAATACTTATTCCTACGAAGTAGGCTCTCATTTGCAAATTGTCCGGTAATGAGTGAGTCAGTCCATCCGAATCCTTTCTCCGGCAAAATAAGG